>JAPTJF010000263.1:0-81445 GCA_029339195.1 Micractinium sp. NFX-FRZ
ACAGAATAGTGTACTGAACTTGATGCGCGCGGCGGCGGGGCGAGTTGTTGCGAACCCCGGAGCTTGGGAAGGTATACTCAGAACACCAGTTGGCACTGCCGCAGTGGCACGTTGGGTTTGAAGTAACGAGCGGGGGGATTAGCCGTGACAATTTCACGTAACCCGCAGCCCGTCGTTCCCATGCAGCGACCTGGCCGCCCTGTGCGCGGCGTTGGCGGACGCCACTGCACGCGCGCAGCAGAACGTGGCCTCCACTCAGCAGCAGCTGCCTGAGGACCTTGCGCGGAACCTCATGAGCCAGCTCGAGGGCCTGTGCATTAGCCTGCACTGCTGTTTGGAGATGCTGGAGAGCGGGGTAGCGCTGCAGGAGGCAGACGTGGTGCGTGCGCTCAGTGCGACAGGTGCGCTGCTTGAAGGGGGAGCACGGCAGAATGGAGGTTTTACGGTTAGGCACTAGTCTCTGTTGTCTCCTCGTCGCCTAGCACACCTTTATGTCACGCCTCCCTCATGCTGTGCACCGGTGTCTCTGGACCTGGTGCCGCGCATGCTGCGCCGGGCCAGCCCCAGGCAGCTCCCGCCGGCGGCAGTGGCGGGGATGCTGGGCAGTTGCAGCCTGCCAATCGTCACGTTGCTGCAGCTAGCTGAGAAGGATCCCACACCCCTGCCGCCCCGTGCGGCGGCCATTGTGAGGGCGGTGCACTTGCGGCCAGCCACGCTGCTGCGCTTCCTGGAGGCGGCGGTGCCGGCAGCCCACGCCTCCGCGCTTTCCGCCGGTGCGGTACTGCGGTGTGCCGTGCTGTGCTGTGCTGTGCCGCACGGTGTGGTATGCTGCGCTGTGCTCTTTGCACCCCGCTGCACTGTGCTTGGCAAGCAATGCTTGCTGCATCTGTGCGTGCTGCGTTGTGCCTTGCCTTGCCATGCCATGCCATGCGTTGCTGTCCTGTGCCATGCTGTCACGCTGTGTGCAGTGATGCGCAGCACTGCTGCCCTGAGGCTGCCCAAGCCCCAGGCCGTGTCAAAAATCTGGGCACAGTCTGGGCAGTTGTACAGCAGTTCTTCTCCACCCCTGCTTCCCACCACATTGGCGTACCTGACATTGCCACTGCCCCTGCCGCTGCACCTGCGGTCGTTCCATCCACGCAGGCGTGCCCCGCATGCCCCGCACGGAGCCATACTTTTTCGAGCTGCTGAGATATCTGCTCTTGGGTGGAGATTTTAAGGAGGTGCAGGCAGGGGTGAGGCAGCTGCCGCAGCTGCAGCGGCAGCTGGTGGATCTGCTGGCCCACGGCTTGCTCTCCCCCGCCGCAGCAGCAGCAGAAGGGGATGAGATGGCAGACTCGCGCCTGGTGGAAACGACATGGCTTCGTTCCCTCCTTCTGCTGGCCAACTGCCTGGCCCCCGCCCGCTGGCAGCATGAAGCGGCGGCCAGCCAGGGTGCTAGCCTGCTCAACCGTGCAGCCGCGCTGGCGGCCAGCCCTGAGCAGGACAGCGGGGATGCGCAGCGAGACATAGCCCTGCTGCAAGTCTCATGCCTGCACCTGGCAGCAGTGCTGATGCGGGATGCGGTGGCAGCGGAGCAGGGTGGCAGCACGCTGCGCCCAGCACTGGTGCAGCGCCTGCTGGCAAACCTGGCAGCCTGCGCCCCCATGCTGGCTGACGTGGCGGAAGCGGTGGCAGCAGCAGCTCCATCTGTCAACCCCCCCGACAGCACGACAGCGAGGGCAGCAGCGGCTATGTCGGCACCAAGGGCAGGCAGCAGCGGTGGCCGCCTGCAGCAGCTGGGCCGGCTGTGCTGGGGGGAGCTGCGACAGAGCTGGGTGTACGCCCTCAGTGCCTGGGGAGCAGCAGTGCACGGCCTGTGCAACCTTGGAAGCCTTGCCCAGCAGCTCAGCAGTGCCAGCGGCTGCGCAGCCGCGGCACAGGCCGCGACCGGCCTGCTGCGCCTGGCGCCGCTGCTGCCTCAGCAGCCGTGCCGTGGGCAGCCCGGCAGCGCCGCCACAGTAGCTGCGGCACTGGCAGCAGAGGGAGGCGTGGCGGTCCTGGCAGATGCTTTAGAGGGGGGAGCCCTGTCGGGGGTCAGCCAACCTGGGGTGGTTGCGGGGCTCTCTTTCCTGCTGCCACTACTGGTGCGCCGCATGCTGCTCTGCCCTGAGCCGCGCCTCGAGGGGTGCACGGCCGAGCATGCGGCACTAGCGTTTGGCGCGTTCACCGCCGCCTGCCGCTACATGCACAGCACAGCTGCCGAGCTGGCGCGTGCGGCTGACACCAGCGCTGGCGGCAGCAGCGCCTGCGCCAGCACCACTCCCCTGCTCTTCCTCGACCCAAGAGATTGCGGCAGAACCGTCCCCGCCATGCTCTGGGCTGCCACCATGAAAGCCCTGCCGCTCCACCTGCCAACCTGGTTCACGGCGGGCGCCATGGGGACCCTGCCAAGCGACTCGCCAATCGATGGGGAGCACTCCAGCTGGGTCACAGGCCTGGCGCCCGAGCTGGCACAGAGGTATGGGAGCCCTCCCTGGCAGGCATGTGCAGGGGATTCAGTGGCGGTTGCTGCGCTGGCACAGCCATGCTTCCTAGCTGCCCCGCCGGGTGCTCCAAGCCGGGCTTGTGTTGATTGGGGCTCCTGCCTCCCCCTTCTTGCGCCCCCTCCCTGCAGCCGCCTGGAGTGCATGCTGCTGTGCTGCCTGCCGGCTGTGGCAGGACTGGGCAGGAGGTGCTCACGTGAGGGGGGCGCTGGCGAGCTTGCGCGCACACGCTGCAGCCTGCTCAATGGGCTGCTGATGATTGCGCCGCTCTCCTCGCTGTGGCACCAGCTGCTGCAGCCCTCTGGCGGCGGCGCCAGGGCTGGCACGGCCGGGGCCATCTTGACTGGCGCGGCAGCCGACTGCGTGCAGGTCAGTTTGTCTGTGCTCATGCCACAGGTCCCGACCCTTCTTGGCCAGCCGTGTCAATGCCAGGTGTGCACCAGCCACTTGGCTGACGGCCACTCCTGCTCCCTCCTGGCATCTGCAGGAGGCTGTGGCGTGCTGGCCGCGCCAGCCGCTGGGTGCAGAGGGCGGCATGCTGCCCACTGCGCTATGCATGCTGAGTGCAGCGATTGCTCAGAACCAGCAGGCGATGCCGGTGGCCATCAGCTGTGATGTGGCCCTGCTGCGTGCGCTGTGCCAGGCTGGCAAGCTGCTGCTGGAGGAGTGCGGGGAGGCCGGCCTGCAGGGCACACCGGTGGGTGCTGGGCCCCTGGGGTTTGGGTGTTCCTTGAGGTTTCTGTGTACTTCTAGTCGGATATGGTCATGCCTCAGGCTGGGCTTGTCAGCACACAGCGTGCTGGGGGTGCAGCACAGGGTGCATGCTGTCGCCGGCGCTGCCCGCACAGCAGGTGTGCTCAGGCTGCCAAGCCCGCTGCGCATGCCATCCTGTCCTTCCCATGCAGGCCAAGGGTCAATATGTGCAGGTGTGGCAGCTGCTGGTGATGGTGGTCAACGTAGGTGCGGGCCCTGGCGCACCGCTGAGGCGCCAGTAATACGGGTTGCCTGCCCCCCTGCAATCGTACCAGGACGAACCCAGCTCTGCCGCAGCTGGCCGGCTTGCGGAGGACCCCATTGCGGCGGCTTGTGCAGCGGCGGCCGGCGGAGCTGTGCACCGGCGGCGCCCGCTCAGGATCCGGGCGCCGCACTTGCTTATCGCGTATCCTCCTGGAGGGATCAACCACAGGATCGGCGGCCGCCCGCCCTGCCTCAAAGTGCCAGGGTTTGCCCCAGCGTGGCCCTCGTCTCGGGCACTTGCCCGCAGGCACTGGCCTCGCCTAGAACATGGGTTTAGAAGGACCCGAAGGGCTCGTGCCTTCGAATTGTCATGCATTCAGCCTGCCTGTGTTCACCGTGTTCACCCATGCTGTGGATGCTGTGCTCCCGCACGCCAGGTGCTGCGCCTGACCGAGAATACTGGGGCCGGTGCCCTGCACTTTCTGCCCTGTCTCTCTGAGTAAGAATCAAACATCTAATCTGTCCAGGGTGGCTGTCTGCCTTCTGAAGCGGGCGGGTGGTGCCGCAGCGCATGGCCACAGTGCCGCGCCCGCCCACGCGCACCGAGCGTCGAATGGCCACATGGCGTCGGTGCCGCCCGGTTGCTGCAGCCTCCCTTGTGGAGCTGTACACCGTCATCATCAATTCATATGCTGGGCGAACGTGCCCCCCACCTCGTATGGTTTGCTGCAAGTTTGGGCCTTGCTCGGCCTTGCTGCTGGTACGGTTGCCCCGATACAGGCACCTGTGGCCGAGCCGCGCCACAGGCAGCAGTGTGGTCATACCTGTATTAACCAGCTAGAATGATGCCCACGGATGTATGGGCAGTATGAAAGTCGCGTTCCGCTTTCAATTCAGTCAAGCCAACCTGCGGTCCACGACCGCTGCTCCGCTTGTACGCCGGGCGCCGTCCTTACGCCGAAGGTGCCCTGCTGGACGAGAGCAAGCCATCGGCCCGGTACCTGTCAACCTTGTTGTTTCTATCAAATTCCAATCAATTGCACCGCAGCTGGTTCCCTGGCGTGTTGATCGACTGGGCCAGCCCGCGGCCCGCCAGGACCCGCCGTACTTGTCCCAAACAGGCATCACCAACCGCACCAGTTGACATCGATTTTTTAAATAGAATTGGGCAACGTATAGCAGGGGCCGCTTTTGTGCGCGCGGCATGTCGCGACCCACAACCGCCGTGGTTATTGTGCTCCTTGCTCTGGTGACCATTCCTGCACTCAGCACATCGGGAATTGTGTTGGCAAGCACAGAAGTACTGGCGGGTGAGCGGCGGTTGAGCGCCTGACAGCGGCCACCTGGGGTAGTTGCAGGCACCTGCACACAGCAAGTGGACGTCGAATGCGCGTGCCGCCGCCCGCCACGCCTGATTGTTGCCTTATCTCTATGCAGGCATGGCATTCGTGGTTCATCAGCACCACTCCGGCAAAATGCATCAGCGGTGCGGCATCTGGTTGTTGGGCAGCAGGGTGGCAGTGGCGAGGGTCGGGTGGTTGCGGGGCACCGGTGCCACGACACCACTGGGTGGCATGCCGGCACCCACCCCGGCCAGCAGCCCTTTACCCGCGCTGTTGTGCACAGCAATTGGCACCAGACCCACCGTCATTATCGGCAACATCCCACGAAAATTCAACTGTCATGCCTGTCCACCCGCCCGCATGCCCGCCCGCATGCCCGCCTGCCTGCAGCATGCTGAGGGTGCGCACTGCTGACGGCAGGCACGTGCGTGTTGAGGTCAGCGCCCTTGAGCTGGCCGGCCTTCACACTGGAATTCACGTGGAGATCACCGGGCAATGGGTCCACCAGCTGGCACAGGGGCACAGCGGCAGCGGCGTGTCAGCAGCAGCGGCAGCGGCAGCAGGGGGTGCATCCGCAAGACGCGGCTTCAAGGCAGCCAGCATTCGATCCTCTGGTGCCAGCCAGGCACTTCCAAGGCTGCGAGTGGCCGCGCCTGCAGGCAGTGGGGCGTCCTCTGCTGCGGTGCCACCCCGGGCAGCAACCATGCTGAGCTCCAATCCAGTGACTGCGCGGTTCATCAACACAATCATCATCCCAAGTGAGCACAGCCCCTGCGCACCACCCCTGCCCGGCATCCGCCTGCTTCCACACATGCCTGCTTGCCTCCTGCCTGCCACCCAGCACGCCCCTGCCCGGCAGCTTCCAGGAACCCGCCCACCCACCTGCATGCCGCCGGCTGCCCCTTGCTCATGCAGTTGCTGGTGCTGCTGGCCCGGGCAGAGCCTGCCGTGGCGCAGCGCTGCCCAAGTTTACTATCGACCAAGTCAAGCGGGCTGTGTTTGCAGAGGCCAACCCCAAGGGTGTCACCGTCGGCTCCACCTTCAACAAGTGCTCCTACGGCAAGAGCTTGCTGACGCAGCAGAACAGCCTGGTGGCGGAGTTTGTGGAGCTGCCGTGCGGGGGCACTGCCAGGTGAGCCCTGCCGCGCTCAGCATGCACAGCATGGCACCACGGCTGCCCGGCCGGGCAGCGGTCATGCCCGGCGCCCCCTACCGGCCCGCAGCACAGCACACTGTTGGCAGCTGGGCAGGCAGGGTGGGCAGGATGCTGCCCCACAGATGGCCGCTTCAGGCTCAGGAGGCACAGAAGCCTCAGCTGCTCACCCCTCCCTCGCACACTGCAGCAACGGGCTGCCCTGGAGCTTCTCCACCTGCGACTCAGACGACCTGGATGGTTATGCCGAAGCTGCTGACGAGGCGCTGCGTGCACGGGGCATTGACCTGTCGCTGTACAAGTACAGGTGACGGGAGCGCACACCGGTGTGTCAGGCAGGCAGGCAGGCAGTCGGTCAAGCAGGCACGCTGGCTGGCAGGCACACAGCAGGGGGAAGGCTGGAGCCTTCCCACCAGCTCATGCCGCTAGTGCACGCATGAAATGCATGCTTTGATGCACCCGCTCGTCCCTGCACTACTTGCCGCAATTCACAGCATCCATTTCCTGCCTTTCCCTGCCGCCGCAGAGTGTATCTCATCCCTCCCGGCCGCTGCGATTTTGTGGGCATCGGCTATGTGGGGTGCGGCGGCGGCGCCAGCTGCCAAACCTGGATTGGTCCCGACTTCTGGGCCAGCCCCAACGCCATGGTGCACGAGATCGGTGGGTGGGCGATGTGGGGATGGCAAGCGCCTGGTAGGGTTAGCTGGGCACGGCCCAATGCCCCTTTGCCCCTGCCCACCCCACCTCTGCTGGTGCTCACCCCTTTGTAGGGCACAACCTGTTCCTGGAGCATGCGGGGGCGGTGCAGAGCGGCACGTTTGACGAGTACGCCGACCTGAGCGGGGCGATGGGCCACTGCTGCACAGACCGCTGCCCCAACATGCCGCACGCGTGGCAGCTGGGGTGGGTCACCATGCAGCAGCTGGACGGCAGCTCCCTCAAGCCGGGCCAGACAGTGACAGCTGCGCTTGCCAGCCAGGCTGTGTCATCACGCAGCGGCCTGCGCATCGTGCCCACCTGGGCGAAAGCAGCAGCTCCCATGTTTGTGGGGTACCGCACACGGGCGGGCGGTGACGCAGCAACCACAGCAGGCACTTCGGGCATCGCCAGCAAGGCGCACATCTACACCGCCAATATTACGGGCAGTTTCGACCCCGCCCCCACCACCTGGCGGGCGGCGCTGGGCACGCCCGGCCAGGCGTGGGAGTACCCAGGCACGGGGCTGGTGGTGCGGCTGCGGAGCGCCTCTCTTGCAGCGGCGGTGGTCACCGTGTGCCGCAGGGGCGGGCCGGAGACCATTGCATCATGCCAGGAGGGCCAGGATAAAGACTGCAATGGGCTGGCGGGTCCGCAAGACCCTGCCTGTGCCCGTATTTTGAAAAGAGCGAGGGCGGCGGCGCTGCGGCCGGCGCTCAAGCGTCGCCGCTGAGCGGCACCCTCTCCTGTATTCTTTCCATCAACATTTATTCTTCTCTTAACCCTTGCAACCTCTTCCTTCATGTACACTGGAATCATCACCCGTCTGCTGCACCTTCTCACCACACCCCGCTGGCGGAGATCCCCTCGGCACCTGAACTTCCAGTACCACAGGCAGGCCTCTGGTGCTTTTCGGTTGCAGCGTGTTTGCCCCCTCCTCAGTTGCTTACCCTTTTCACCTACAATCTCCCTTTGCCCCTGCACACTTCTCCCTTTTTTGCTTGCCATCCTGCTGAGAGACCTGACTGCGATTCAAGTTGATGGGATGCAACAAACAGCACTTTCCTCTGCTCGCCTCTCCGGCCTAGAGCAGCCACAGAGGGTGTTTGGGACACAGCAACGGCAGCAGGACCGCTGAATCTGCACTAGTTGGCTGTCTTCATGCAACAATCCACAAAAGCAGCGCAAGGCAGGCAGCACCACCAACACCAGGAAGGGCACCACCTTGCATACACAGCACACGCAGCGAGGCAGGGGCAGCAGGCAGGTTGCTTTCCAGCAAAGGGGTGGTGTTGAATAACACCAGTTGGTTTGGGGTGGGTGGGAAGTTGCCCGGGCGCAGGAGCAGCTTATGCCTCGGCCTTCTTGCCGGTCTTCTTGGGCAGCAGCACGGAGTGGATGTTGGGCAGCACGCCGCCCTCGGCGATGGTCACGCCGGCCAGCAGCTTGGACAGCTCCTCGTCGTTGCGCACCGCCAGCTGGATGTGGCGGGGGATGATGCGGGTCTTCTTGTTGTCGCGGGCGGCATTGCCGGCCAGCTCCAGCACCTCGGCGGCCAGGTACTCCAGCACCGCCGCCAGGTACACGGGGGCGCCGGCACCGATGCGCTCGGCGTAGCGCCCCTTCTTCAGGTAGCGGGCGATGCGGCCCACGGGGAACTGCAGGCCCGCCTTGGAGGACTTGCTCACGGCCTTCTTGCCGGCGGTCTTGCCTTTGCCACGGCCAGACATGGTTGCTGGGTTGGGGGTTTGTGGGGAGGGGAGAGGGGTTGGTGGGAGGGTTGGGAGTGCCGACTGGAGCCGCTTGGCGGGGCTTTTGTAAGCGGGAGAGAGGGGAAGAGGTGGGTGAGCAGACAGAGACAGCCTGAGCCAGCCAGAGATGTCAGCTGGGCGGGCACCGGATAGGTGAGCGCCGCAACCCATCCGGGCACCCTGCTTTGCTCCACTCTCCTTGGCCCGCTGCCGCCGCTCCCCTGCCGCCGCTGGCATCAGTCCTGGGGCCTACAACAAATACAAGAGCGGCGCAGGCCCGCCATTCTCACCACCCCTCTCCACCTTTCACTCAACAACCCCACACCCACCACCCAGCAGCCATGGCTCCCCCCGCCAAGAAGGCCGCCCCCGCCAAGAAGGAGGCCAAGCCCGCCGCCGCCAAGAGCGACAAGAAGAAGGCCAAGAAGGCCAAGGGCACCGAGAGCTACAAGCTCTACATCTTCAAGGTGCTCAAACAGGTGCACCCCGACACCGGCATCTCCTCCAAGTCCATGGCTATCCTCAACTCCTTCATCGTGGACCAGTTTGAGAAGATCGCCGCCGCCGCCGCCCAGCTGAGCCGCGTGAACAAGAAGCCCACCCTGACCTCCCGCGAGATCCAGACCGCCGTGCGCCTGGTGCTGCCCGGCGAGCTGGCCAAGCACGCCGTGAGCGAGGGCACCAAGGCCGTCACCAAGTTCACCTCCGCCTGAGCGGTGTGACTGGCGGCCTCCAGCCCTTTCCACTCCAGCCCTTTCACCACACAAACCCCCCAACCCAACTGGTGTTATTCAACACCACCCCCTCTCCTGGAAACCAAACACATGCCTGCTTGCTCGTTGGGTGCTGCTGCCGTACTGCCCGTTCGCGTTGCTGTGTGTGTGCCTGCCAAACCACGGGCCCACAGGCCTTCCCCCGTGCGTGGTTGGTGGGCTGGGTGCGGCCCCCCTGAGCCAGGTGCACGTGCTCTGCATCTTGCTACGTGTGATTGCATTTTGCGGTGCCTGCTGGGGCTGGCCTTTCGGTCCTGTGTGGCAGGGAGCACAAAAGGCAGGATACGCAAGCACTGTGGGCGGTGCAAGACGAGAGGAAGCGCGGGCAGCGCACTGAGCGGGTGGGCCACAGGGAGCTTCCCTTCTGTGCCTGTGTGTGCAGGCCCCGGACTTCCAAGAGTCAAGGCACAGGGGTGGCAGGAGCGTCTGCTGCTGCTCTTCTGCCTGCCTGCCCGTCGTGGCTGCGCACGTGGTCCCACAGCTTCTGCTCCAGCGGAGAGTCGTACAGCCCTGCCCAGGGAGTAAACAGCGGGGGAAGCGTGCAGCAAATGGGAAATCGCAAGGCACGGGGAGAGGCTTGGGAGGGGCTGCGCAGCTTGGCGGGGCAGTGTCGCGGGCATTGTCACCGCCTTCCAACGCCAGGGGCTGTTGCATCAGACCTCCCGGCACCACCCACTCACCCGCTGTACTCCCCCCGCCAAACTCGGCCGGCAGCACCGAGGCGTCAATCCACTCCAGCAGCGCCGCACGTGCGCCTGCCTTGTCCTGCATGGGTGGGGTGGGTGGGAGGGCCAGTCCAGCTGGGTGCAGGCCCAGGGCCCCACAGGAGTCCGCAGGCAGGAACAGGCTGCCCGGCTGGCCCAACCTCTTCACTCACCCGTGTTCCCACTGCCCCCCTGCACTTCCTGAAGAACCGGACCGCCAATTCTCCCCATCCCAGCCCGGCCAGCCCAGCCGCGGCCCGCCACACCCAATTGCCCCCGCCCTCGGCCCAACCACGACCTTTGCAGAGTGCAGGGCCATGAGCCTGCGTGTGTCTGGGTGTATGAGCGGGGACACAAGCCTCCAGATGACGCTCCACCAGGAGGGGGCGTTGATGAGGAAGGCCTTGTGCAGGCGGCCAGGGTAGTGCAGGTTGAGCAGCGCGCCGGCCTTGCTGCAAGGGGGGCACGGCATGCGGCGCAGCACGGCCAAGCAGGCGGGCAAGCAGGCGGGCAACGGACAGAGTGAGGCGACAGCCAAATGCCCGGGCAGATGCAGCGCGCAGACAGAGTGGGGCGACGGCCAAACGCCTGGGCAGAGCAGCGCACAAACCGGCCTGCCTGCCCGCCGAGACCTCGGCCCCCCAACTGTTTCCCTCTGCAATGCCAGCCCGCCCCGCCCCGCCCACCTGATGAACCGGAAGGCCTCCCCTGCGGCATCCGACATCTTCAGCCCCGCCAAGTCAACGATGCTCACGCTCATGCCTGCCAACGGGGGGCCGCAGAGGCGGGGGGTGGGCACCACGAGTGGCAGGGGTAGGGGCTGGGTGGGTGCAGCGAGCCCGTCGGGGGGGACGCATGCATGCACATGTAACTGTGTTAATGCATGTGCAGGAGAAGGCGGGCGTAGGTGGCAGGGCTGGCATGCCCAGGAGGTGGCCACAGGTGCGTGCCAGACACACTTTGACCCATGGCTGCAGCCGCCCCGCCAACCCCTGGCACCTCGCCACGCACCGTGCGGCAGCTGCCGCGTGTCCAGCACCCCGAAGTTGAAGTCGAAGCACAGCATGAGGTGGCGCAGCAGCTGGTCATCAGTCACGCCTGTGAAAGGGGAGGGAGGGAAGGAGCGAGGGAGGGCAGGGGGCCGTGTTGTTAGGGCAGAGAGGCCTCTAGGCTTTGCACGGCCCGAGAAGCGCAGCGCTGCAAGAGGCAGGGCTGCTGGCCGGCCCCGCCAGTGCGGGCGGAGCACGCCAGCTGACCCACCCTCTGCCTTGAGGGCGTCATACGACTGCTTCCACACGCCATAGCTGTCCAGCTGCACGCAGGGAAGCCAGGAGGAAGCTTGCTTGTGCTGTCGCATGGAACGGACACACAAGTCAGGCGACCATGCAGGGGTTATGCGGGCCAGCTGTCTTTCCAGTGCTGCTGTGTCCCGCCATGCCACCGCTCAGGTGCTACCTCTGAGCACCGCCGTCCTCTCACCGTGACCAGGCAGTCCTTCTTGGTGCTCCACCCCAGCACTGCATGCGGGTAGTGCCTCTTGATTGTCTCAAACTGTGGGCGGGGGCGTGGAGAAAAGCCAGGGCTGGGTGGCGACAGGTGCGGGGATAGGCCGCTGCCGTTGCTGCCTGTGGTGACGGAGCGCGGTGGGCCACTGCAGGCGCCAGCTGCCGCATACGCAGGGGCCGAGAGCGCGTGGTAAGGCAGCGCTCAACCGGGCACCTACTTTGGGGTGCTGCTGCTCCAACAGGCGCACATACCCCTGCTCCTTGCGCCAATCCTGCTGGGGAAAGGTGCCAGGGCACGTGGGAGTCGGGATGGGGGCCCCATTGCAGCACGCAACCTCCCTCAGCTAGCAGCAGGAGGGCCCACCCTTTGCCACGCACCACTGCTGGGGCATGCGCAGCACAGGTGCCTGCGTTCCCCTCCTGCCACCCACGGCAGTCCCGGTGCTCTGTGCCCGACCCCGCCTCCCCTCAGCCTCATTGCTCACCATGCACTGCTGCACCGCGGTGAGCGCCTTGGCATGGGAGGGGTATGTGGCCACAAATCGGGAGGCGATGTTGGCGTTCAGCGCATCCGGGTGCTGCCTGATCAGCTGCCTGCAAGCACAGGGGGGCAGAAGGCAGGACGCCGGTTAGAAAGTGCGGCGCGGTCACCCCGCACCGTGCCGGCACCGGCTCCAGCACAGCGGCGACCACAGCAGGCGGGCTGCCCCATGGGCAGCCTCCACGCAACCTTCTCTGCCACCTCCTGGCATCCACAGACAGCAGAAGAAGAAGAGAAGAAGAGAACGCCCTGGGGCGTGGGATGAGGAAACCAGCGGAGGAGTGACACCCGTGGCGGCGGTCCCATGCTTGGATACCGTACACAGCGGCAGGACAGGCTGCCCCCCCCATACAACAAAGGCGGCAACACGGCCAGCGCACCTAAACGCCTCTGGCAGGTGTGGCCCCGCCCCCTGCTCCCTTCCCTTAGCTGCGTCATCCAGCTCCAGCACCGCCCCTGGCGCTGATGCCGCCTCAGAGATCAGATCCCCATTGTCCTCTGACACCAGGCTGGCCTGCAGCAGGGACAGCGACCAGGGAGGGAGACCCGCCGGCGCAGCAGCCGCCGGGCGCATCCCTCCCGCTCCCGCTGCGCCCGCTGTGCGTGCTGTGCTGCGCTTGGAGGCCAGCAGCTGGGGCAGGGCCAGGGCGGCTGCAAGGTTGCAGGCCAGGAAGGCCAGCCACTGCAGCGTGGTCGCCAGGATGACGGGGCCTGCAGGTGCGATGTGCGGGAAGCGGTAGCACATCCCAGGAAAGTGGGCAAGTTCAGTAGGCGTGAAAATGCACTTAGGCGGTGTGCAGCCAACGGTTTTCTGCCGCTCTGCTCCCCTGCGCCCCTATTTTTCTCTTGCTGTCTCTCTCTTTCTCACCACACTCACCTGTGCTTGCCACGAGCTGGACCCATGCCGCTGCCACAGCCACCAGCACGCCGCCCAGCGCAAGCAGGCGTGAATGCGTCTCATCCGATGCCGCCTGGGGCGCATAGTGCTGCACCTGCGCAGCGTGCGTGTTCGGCCAAGGTAGCCCATCAGACTGAAGCAAAAGCAGCAGCCCCTGTGCCTTGCCCAGCAGGGAAGTCAAAGCAGGCACAGCGCATGCCCCACCCTCTGCTCCTCCCCACCTGACCGTCGCACAGCGCCCCACTCACTTGGGCACCCTTGCCGCTCCAGCTTCTATTGCCGCTCCAGCTGCCGCCTGGCGCGCACTGCACCACCGCCTGCAGCTGCACCTGCAGCGGCTGCCTACGAAAGCCGCCGCCGCCGCCGCTGCCCCCGCCGCTGCTGCTGCTGCTACCGCCGCCGCCGCCGTCCTCGCCCGGTGTAAGCAGTCGCGCATGCAGCAGCAGCGGGCACGAATGCTGGCCACAGGCAGCCAAAGCCTGCTGAGCTGTGATGCTTGCAGCAGCGGCCCCCAGCGGCGTGTGCAGGAAGATTGTGAGCGCCGCCTCGCTGGCCGCTGCCCCGCCCGCTGCTGCCCGCTGGCACCAGCGCGGGGGCAGCAGGAGGGGCACCCCCCAGGCGGGGGACACGGCCACAACCTCTGCGGGCTGCCCTGGCCCCGGCTGGGCAGTCACTAATGTGGGGTATGGCGTGTCATGCAGCGGCAGCCCGCGCGAAATCCACTGCAGGCAGAGTGTGCAGGTTGAGGCGGACTGCTGTGTTGGTGGTTGCTTGATCGCTGCCTTGCTCAGTGCGCAGCTCAATGCCAACCTGAGGAGGACAATGCCAACCTGAGGAGCCGTGCCCGCGCTCTGCATCCCCCGCGGCACCTGCACATGCACACTGCCGCGGGCAGCCAGGTGCACAGCAGGCACACCAGCCCACGCCCTCCGGCTGTGCTGACCTGGACAGCTTCCGCCAGGCGCTCCAGCGCCGTCTGCAGCGCCGCATGCAGCTCAGTGGCAGCCGCCTCGTCAGCCACCGCCAGCACAGCAGTGCGCAGCAGCGGGTCCTGCATGCAGCAGGTGATCACAGGGGGCACATTTTGCATGGTTCACAGCTGCACATAATCATTACTGTTGGGCTGCGCTGCACTGCTACTTTAGAGCGGCTGCAGGCTGCCGGGATGCCGGGATATCGGCATCATTCATGGGAAAAGGGTGCCGGGATGGAGGAAGACAAAGCCACCCTAAACCCCTAAACCCTTGGGGTGGCACGCTCACATCCATGACCTCCTTGCTCTGCCAGGGCAGCAGCAGCTTCTCTGCAGGCCAGCCACAAGGAGGAGGACAACGGCAGTGCGCGCTGGTCAGAAAGTGTTTCCCTCCCTGCCTGTGCCTGGGAGCAGGTGCAGCGGCAGAGCGAGATCGCAGGACAGAGCAGGTGGGCAAGGGCTGAGCAAGCTGCCCCTGGCTGCCAGCTCACCTGCCCTGTCCATCATGCGCACGCGGGGCTTCTGCCGGAGGAAAGAGACACTCCAGTGGGCCCCACCTTGCGCACCTCCACCACCTGATGATCAGTTAAGCAGAAGCAAAGGGCCACAAGGGGACAGCGGCGAGATGATGGCAGGGTGGGGGACGCGGGCTGGAAGGAGTGGCGCGGATGAACATCTATGGACGTGCACAGCAGATGAGGTGCTATGGCGCATGCAGCAGCAGCGGGGGCAGCAGCGCCTGCCCTGCCGCTCAGCAGCCGGCATGGCACGAGGCACAGAACGGCACCGCGAAGCACACCGCGCCTGCACACCGCGTGGCGCCCCGTCAGCGCTTGGCCTGTTGACCTGGCTCAGCGCGACGCCCAGCGTGACCACCGAGTCCGGCTCCACCTCATCTCCTCCT
Organism: Micractinium sp. NFX-FRZ; assembly: GCA_029339195.1. NCBI lineage: Eukaryota > Viridiplantae > Chlorophyta > Trebouxiophyceae > Chlorellales > Chlorellaceae > Micractinium > Micractinium sp. NFX-FRZ. Next base: position 14,724 of record JAPTJF010000263.1, read on the forward strand.
GCCGCTGCTGCTGCTGCTGCCGCTGCGGCTGCTGCTGCTGCTCCATGCACCCCACCGGAAGTACTGGCATCCCCAGCCTCTGCCGCCTCGCCGACAGTGGAGCTTGCGCTCTCCTCGCCCGGCGAGCCGCCGCCGCCGCCGCCGCGCCTGCCCTTGCCGCCGCCGCCAGTGCCCAGCCTGAGCAGCCGCCCCGCTCCCACCGCCAGCTTCCCTGCCCCCGCCATCGGCGCTGCCAGCGCTGCGCTACCCACGGCGCCGAGCTTGGCCGGGGCAGCGCACATGAAGGAGTGCAAGCCCTCCAGGTCAGCGCCGACGCTGCTGCAGGTGCCGGTGACGCCCGGGAAGCCCAGCGCGCCCAGCGCACCCGCCCGAGCAAACTCCGACTCCTTGCTGGTTGCAAACAGCTGCATCCTGTCTGCCATCAGCACCACCAGGTAGTTGCGGTTGCTGAACTTCTTCTCGGCTGCTCGCTGGAGGTGTGTGAGGGCGGCGCGCTCCTCCCCCGACAGCACGCCATCGGTGCCGCTCCGCTGGTGGTGGAGCACCTTGAAGCGGGCCACGCAGCTGCATACGAGGGTGGCGGCACAACAAGGCACAGCATGCGGGGCCCGACGGGTCGGAAGGGTGCCCAGGCAATGGGCGGGAGGGGCTGCAAGTGAGGATTGATGGGGGCCAGTGGGCGGCGGCGAGGTTGAGGGGCGGAGGGTTTCTGGCGCAGCGGGCACCCCAGGCCCGCTGTTGCGGATGCCGCGCCGCGCGCCGTGAGCACCCTGGAAATCCGAATGCAGCTCCTATGGTATGGCTGCGTGAGTGCCCACGCACCTGTAGAGCACGCGCGAGGCCTCTGGCGTCTCCATGTTGCGCTCTCGCGGGTACTTGCCTAAGTTCCACACGGCACTTGGAAGTGCCGCAAAGCGAGCCAGCCGCACAACCGCGTCCCGTCGCTTTGCAAAACAGGTTGGAAGTGGTCCCCGCCTGCTGGGCGCACGCTAGGCCGCCGCGGTGCTCGCCAACCCCACTTCACCTGGCATGCCTTTCCTGCAATGCAGCATTTCAACTTCACCATGTCACACTTCTCCCTTGAGTGCAACATCCATTCAACATGTCACATGGCAGACCCGGAGCCCGCCTGCAGGCAGAGCTGCGGGCGTGGTGGGGCGGGCACACCGGTGCCCGCTGCCTGGGACGGTGTACCAGAAGATGCCGGCAGTAGCAGGGTGCACATTCAATCGGGCTCTGAAGACACAAGTTCTGATGTGCTATGTCCCCCATGGTGGGTAAAACGAATCACAGCAAAGCATGACGCCAACTTTGCGGCTCCACAGCCACCTGCCATGCACCTTTGCCGGCCAGCCCGTGCAGGACGGTTCAAGGCAGCCCACCCACCACCCAACCACCCACATTGCTTTGAACAATGTTAAGCTTTTCTGAATGCCCTCAGCTGTCCTGGCAGCCCTCGTTATCCTTTGCAGTTGGCAGCCTGAGCCAGGATGCGCACTCGCAGCACCAACCATGGTGCACATTTTACCTGTTTTTTGGCAGCAAACAACATTGGCAGTGTTGTGACGTTGCCACCCATCTATCACCTCCCTGTGGCCTGCCCCCAGGCACCAGCGAGCGGCAGCATACATGAGCCTACTCAAAGCTCTGTGCAGTGCTTGTCATGCTTTAGTTATCATGCCGGGCGGTGCTGGTGCCGTCCATGAGGGAGGCGGCGTGGGTGCGGTACCGTGGACGATCTCTGTACCTGCCTGGGGTGTGCAGGCAATGCCTGGATCGGTGCGTCCCAAACGGGCCTGCAGGAGGATGTCAGTGTGGCAGCGGCGCCTTTTGCAGCCGAGAGATGCTGACCTGAACAGCAGCAGTTCAGCTTCTGCATATTCGCTGCGTGCGCGTCGGTTGGTGGCACTGCACGTCCAGACAGTGGGCTGCGCTATGCAAGGGCGCCTGCCCTACTGGAAAGCTGCCCTTAGCACCAGAAACAGCCATGTGCAGGCGCCACGCAGCAGGAAATCCAGGCTTTGAAGGAAATTATTTGAAAATAGCTCAGTGTTCAGGGGCCGTCACTGCCCCGCCCCGCTGGGACCGGCGCGCTGTGCCCAATGAGCCCCATGTGTTCACGCCCCGCCGGTGACCTCCCCTGTTCCCCAGGCCTGTGGCCGCCTGCCCTCAGGGGCTCACTCTTTTCAGCACTCCCAGCAGCCTCCTTCCGCCTTCAGCCATGGCTCCGCAAGCGGAGCGGGCCTCGTCCCGCACTATAGAGGTCCCAGGGCGGGAAAAGCGGGACAAGGTGCGCTCTTAGAGCTGCCTGGAGTGCGCCGGGGCCGCGGCTTTCGAACTTGGCTGCCGGGGGAAGACTGCCCGTCATGTTCCGACCCCTCCCTGGCCCACCCCGCCCTGCTCGCCATCCCTACAGGGTCAGACCTTGCTCAAGGACCAGCTGGAGGTGGTCCGGACGAAGCAGCCCGACGGCAGCGCGCGCTATTCCATCAAGCCGCTTGACTGCGAGTTCTCCTTCGACAAGGGCTTCTTCATGTTCATCCGGGCAATCCAGCTGCTCACTCAGCACAACAAAGATACCATCGTGGTGCGTGCATGGGCAGCGCCGCCGCCGCCGCCGCCGCTGCTCGCCTGCCGCTTCACGACGTGCCCTGTCCCTGTCGCCTGCCGCCGGCTGTGAGCTGTCTCACCAATCATGTGGCATGCTGGGAACTCGCAACTGGGCTGGCCAGTAGCCGCCTTCCCCTGCTGCAGTCCTCGCTGGCGCCGGTGCTCCCGCCCATGCCGCCGCCCAAACTGCCGCTGCCGAAACCATCTCTGCCGCCGCCTTTGCTGCCGCAGGTGGGGCTGGCGGGCCCCTCTGGCTCCGGCAAGACCGCCTTCTCTGCCAAGATCAAGAGCTTCATCCCCGGATGTGCCCTGCTGTCGATGGACAACTACAATGACGGCAGCAAGGTCATCGACGGCAACTTTGACGGTGGGCACTTGGGGGGTGGGGGGCGCCTGAGCTGGGCCCTGCCGATGGATCTGTTCCTTCCCTACTGATAACCCCATGTCCATTCACATACCTGCACGTCACCAACCACAACATGCTGCTGCCACAACATGCTGCTGCCAGCAGTCGTCATGGCTCTGTTGGCGTTGCTGTCGTGCACAGTCACCTGCGCAGATCCGCGCATCCACCCTCCTTGCACCTGCTGGTCTGCTCCTTGCTCGAATGCATTCCCTGTATTAACCTGTGATCCTCTGTAGACCCGCGCATCACCGACTACGAGACGCTGTTGGTCAATATCAAGGACCTCAAGGCGGGCAAGGCGGCGCAGGTGGGAGGGGCGGGGACTCAACAGCAAGCAGCGGGCTGCGGCGGGGGGGCGGGCGCTGTGCTGTGCGAGGGGCTGGTGCCATCGACTCAACATGGGCCTCAATGGACTGCTGGGGCGGCAGATGCGTGCTGCCTACCTGCCTGCGCGCCTGCCTGCCAGCCAAGCATCTCTTTGCTCTGCTGAGACCGCTGTGTTCCCCTGCCGCGCCACCGCCTCTGAGAGACCGCCTGCGCCCTGCCTGGCCACCTGTTTGTGTTCCTGCGCCACCCCACTGCTGCCCTTCCAACGGCCCCCGTCCCCACAGGTGCCCATCTACGACTTCAAGGAGAGCCGGCGGGTGGGGTACCGCACGGTGGAGGTGCCGGAGAGCCGCGTGGTGAGCCCGCTGTGCAGCACAGCATGCTCGCCGGGGGCGTTGATGTTGGCAGGGCGGTGGGATACCGGACCGTTGGGGTGCTGCAAAGACGCGCGGGTGCCTGGGAGAGGCACGCACGTGCTTTGGCACAGAGCCCAGCTCAGAATGACCGTTCATGCCTGGTTGGCTGACCTCAAACTCTTCTGCCACCACTCCACCCCACCTCGCCACCACTAGGTGATTCTGGAGGGCATCTACGCGCTCAACACGCGCCTGCGCCCCCTGCTGGACCTCCGCGTCTCCATCACCGGCGGCGTGCACTTTGACCTGGTGAAGCGGGTGCTGCGCGACATCAACCGCTCGGGGCAGGCGCCCGAGGAGATCATCCAGCAGGTGGGGCCGGGGTGGGGTGGGGTGGCGTGGGGTGGGTGGGTGGGTGCAAGGAGGGCGATCCGTTTGGGGTGAGGGTACTGCCTTGGGACCCTGCCTGCGTTGGATGGACAGGGCGGCCGCTTGCCCTGCTCCCCTGGAAGTGCACACCCACAGTTCCGTGCGACGGTGTGTCCGGTGCCACAACCCCTCGCACCCACCACCCCCCTCCTCCATATGTGTGGTTGCCTCCTTTCCCGCGCTGCCCTCCGCCCTGCCCTCCCCGCAGATCAGCGACACGGTGTACCCGATGTACCGAGCCTGCTTGTGGTCCCCATCTCGCCCTCATCCTATTGCTCCCATGCCTTGCCCCTTTGCCTGTACCGCAGATCAGCGACACGGTGTATCCCATGTACAAGGCGTTCATCGAGCCCGACCTGAAGGCCGCCCACCTGCGGGTCTACAACACCTTCAACCCCTTCAGCGGCTTCATGACCCCCACATACATCCTCAAGTCGGCGCTGCCCATCTCAAAGGAGGCGGTGGTGGCGGTGATGCAGGTGGGCAGGGCGCTCTGGAGGGAGGGCGGCAGCAGCTGTGGGGTGAGGTCTGGGGAAGAGGTCCAGCCAGCATGCGCCTCGTCTTTGGCAAGCCGGAGGTGGCGGCGATGCAGGCATGCTTGGGATGCGGGGCTTGTCAGGCGACTGCTGGGCGCATGCGATCGGGCGGGAGCAGGGCGCAGGTGCCACCGCCTGCCCGCCACCCCATGCTCAACCCCCGCCTCAACCCTCGCACCCCTACTGCCACCTCACCCCGCCCTCCTCCTCCTCCAAACCGCCTACACTGCAAAGCTGCGTGGGAGCTAGACGCTACCTGTTTCCCTCCCTCCTCGCCCTCAACCCAAGTTCCCACTGCCCTGCCCTACTCTTATCGTCACGCCGTGCAGCCCGACTGCACTGTAAAGACGAGAGCACCCTTCACCTCCTTATCCCACCGTGCTCCCTTCTCCTCCACCCACCCAACCGCCTGCAGCCCGACTACACGGTGAAGCCGCGTGAGAGCGAAACGTACGACATCTACCTGGTGCCCCCTGGGGAGGACCCGGAGACGTGCCAGTCCTGGCTGCGCATGCGCTACCGGGATGGGCGGTACAACCTGATGTTTGAGGAGTGGATGGTGGAGGTGAGCGCGGTGGGGGCGGTGTGCAGTGTTGGAATTGTGTAACTGGTGGCAAGCTGAAACTGGGCTGGGCGGTATGTCCTCTTGTTTATGGAGTGGATGGTGGAGGTGAGGGCGAGGAGGGCCGTGGGGGAGTGAGGGAGACGGCAGTTGGGCTGGCAGGGCCTGCCCGCCGCCTGCCTGCCTGCTCACATGGCCACCCATGTCAACACCGCCCCCTGCCTGCCAACCCCACACACACTGGCACCAGACCCCTTGGAACTGCTGTCCCGCCCTCTCATCAAACTCCCGTTCCAAAGCCTCCTCGCAACCCCGCTCCCAACCCTCACGCTCACCGCCCACCCTGTTCCCTTCCGCCGCTGCGCAGGGCCACTTTATCATCTCGCCGCGCGTCACGTTTGAGGTGCCGGTGCGCATCCTGGGAGGCCTCATGGCGCTGGGCTACGAAATTGGCTCCATCATGCGGCGCACAAGCGAGGTGTTTGCGGACTCAGAGTGAGTTTAGGGTTCAGGGGGGCGGGTTTTGGGTGTAGCTGCTGATGCAGTTGCCTCCAACATGAGGCACACACACTGAAGACGCCTGCACACTGGCGTGAGTCTGGCTGGCGTCATGCTGGGGCAGGGCACAAGCTGCTGGGGTGTATGTGTGTTGAGCCGCGTCCCCCTCTCCTCACCCTCACACCCTCCCTCCTCTCCCTGCCTGGCCTCCCCCGTGGCTGCAGGGTGCAGATCAAGTTTGACCACATTGAGGGGATGGAGACGGTGTATGTGCAGGTGCAGGGGAAGGACCGCGGCGTGGTGGAGGAGGCGGGGCGCAAGCTGGGGCTGGAGGGCTCCTACATCCCGCACTCGTACATCGAGCTCGTGCAGATCGGGCACCTGACCGAGGTGAGGGCTGGGAATGGAGATTGATGTTCAGTGGTCTGCTGGGTGATTTGAAGCGGGTGGAGGAGTGCTGCTTCCCCACACTCGCACATGGTGTGCAGAGCTGGACGGAGGGAGGATGGAGAGGCAGGCAGATTGCTGCTCCCCCGTTTGCCAGCTGCGCCCACTAGGCTGTTGCTTCGCCCGCTGCTGTGTGCCGCTCAACAGTGTGCTCTGCCCACACGTCCCTGCCCTTGCCTGCTCACGTACTGCCTGCCCTGCCCCGCTGCGCCTGCTGCGCCTGCTGCAGTCCTTCCAGACGGTCACGGAAGACCTGAAGCGCCGGTTTGCTGTGAATGGGGAGCCGCTGATTGACGAGACTGTGGTGGGCAGCCTGAGCCGCGGCGCCTCCCCCCACTGGTCCAACGGAGCCTTCCAGCGCCAGACCGGCTTCCAGCTGCCGCCGGGCGCGCTGCAGCTGTCGTCGTCAGGTGGGCCCCAGGCCCCGGCCGAGGGGATGGCTTGGGTGGGGCGGGGTTGATGAAGCGTGCGTTGTGGCGCACCTGCGCGCTTATTTTCCAAGCAGCTAGACACACATCCCAGGCCTCTGCCCCCTGATGCGTGGCGTCCGCCCTGCCCTGCCTCGCCCTCCCTGCATCTGCACCCTCGCCCACCCTCCCTGCCCCACCCTCCCTGCGTCCACTCACCGACGCATATCCGCCGCCCCTCCCTGCCGCAGCCCCCGCGTCCAACACCCTGCTCCACCTGCGGCCCCCCTCCGTGGCCAGCGCCGACGGCCGCTCAGACGCCCGCAACGGCGGCCTGCTGAGCCAGCAAATGGCGGCGGGCGGCGGCAGCGGCGGCGACCGCCCGCCCACGGGCCCGCCGTCGGTGGCGGGCAGCGGCGCGGGCGGGCCCAGTGCTCCGGTGTACATCAACGGCCACAGCCATGCAGGGGGCGGTAACCACCTGCACCGGACGGGGTCTGGCAGCGGTGGGCGCAGCGGGGCGGCGACGCCCGAGGACGCGCCCAGCACCCGCAACGGCAGCAAGCCCGCCAGCCCCAAGTCGCTGGAAGCGCAGGTGGCCAAGCTGGTGCAGGGGCAGCAGATGCTGAGCAATCAGCTGGAGGAGCTGACGCTGCAGATCAGCCTGGCACAAAGCGGGCTAGCGGTGGTGCCCAGCGCGGTGCAGCAGCGTGTGGCTGCCGCACAAGCCGCAGCAGAGCCCCCCCGGCCCGCCGGCCTCTTGCAGCAGCTACGCACGCTGGGCAGCGGCACGGGGCTTCCGCCCGCGGCCTGGGCCGCTGTGGGCGCGCTGGCAGGCACCGCGGCAACCCTCCTGCTGATGCGGACGCGGTAGCCTCCGCTGCTGGCTCCTGCCGCCCTCTACTCAGCAAGGGGGCTTGCAGGGGCCCCACGTGGGTGCCCGCAGTGTCACTTCTGTTGGGGCACAGCAGGGCCCACGCTCTTAGGTAGGCGTCTTCGCACCTATATGTGATTACGCATGCACCACCCCAGAACCTCCACCCACTCATCCCCCACCCAGCATTCTTTGTGCACCGTTCTCTGCGCGCGCCTCCCCGCCTGCTGCCCGCCCGCCCCATGGAGCATTGAGAGTTGGGGCAGCAGGGGCGCCGTGCAGCGCCACCCCTCGAGCCCCGTCACGATGCCGGCACCAGCTTGAGGCATTTTCATCCCTTCCCCCTGTGTTCCCTTTTCTCTCTCCCTGACCGTCCCTGTACTTGCCCAACACTGACTGATCTTCCCAGCGGGAGGTAGGCACATATTCTTGCCGCCTCCACTCGCGCCTCTGTAGCATAACGACCCAGGCAAGGCAGCCGCGCGCCGTCTCACGCCAGCAACGCATACACACATCTTCTCCAACCCACGTCTCACACAAGTGCCCTTCGGTCCATGGCTTGGCACGCCACCCATGCATGTAACTCACACTACCACCAACAACAGATCTCAGCAGGGGAGGAATTGGCAGGGACGGCTGGCAGCAAGCAGCAGGGAGCAGGGAGCAGCAATCAAATCTGAGGGAGGGCGAGGAGCAGCCTAGCTGGGACGCGTGGACAGGAAGCAGGGGGTGTGGAGAGAGAGTGAAAGAAGGGCAGTGCAGGGGGTGCAGGAGTTAAAACAGAAAGGCGAGGGGGCCGCTGACTGGGAGGGGGTCACAGAGCACGGTCTCTCAGGCACATAACGCCATGGCTCATGCCGCTTTGGCCGCCACTTTTCCTGCCTTTGCTGCCTTGCCTTTGGGCGCGGCAGCGGCGGGGGCGGCGGCAGCGTCAGGGGCGGGGTCACACACATAGTCTCCCTCCAGCCGCTGCATCACCGGCTGGGGCTCCGGAAAGGCATGCCCCTTGCACAGCGCCCCCCACTCCGTGTCCTGCCAGCTCAGCGCGCTCCACCGCTCCTCACCCAGCCCCAGCTGCGAGTAGATGCGCTGCGAAAGCGCGGGCGTGACGGGGCTTAGCAGCACCGCCACGACTCGCACCGCCTCCAGCACCGCCGCCAGCACCGCCGCCGCCTCCGCCTTCTGCTCCTCGCTGCCCTTCTTGAAGGCCGTCCAGGGGGCGGTCTCCTCCAGGTACTGGTTGCCCCGCCCGCTGATGGTCAACGCCGCCTCGCAGGCCTGGTCAAAGCGCAGGCGGTCAAACGCGGCGCCGACAGCTGGCGCCTTTTCAAGCGCCAGCGCGCAGAGCGGGTGGTCCGCCGGGATGTCGGCCGTGTCCAGCGGCATCTCCCCCCCGCAGTTCTTCTTCAGCAGGTTCAGAGTGCGGTTGAGCAGGTTGCCCACATCGTTGGCCAGGTTGGCGTTCACGATGTTGCGGAAGCGCTCCTCGCTGAAGTCGCCGTCCTGCACACAGGTGTGAGCGGGCGACACAAAAGGTGGGTGAACGGAGAGGGGGTGGCAAGGTTGGCATTCAAAGGTGTTGCGGGAGTGCCGTCCTTCCCAGAAGCGCGAGGACGGTGCATGGTGAGAGGGGTGGTGAGTGCATGGGCAAGGCAAGTGGGGCGAGCGCGTGGCGGGTGCACTCATCACTGCAGTCACCGTCCTGGCCAGGAGGTCCCAGCTGAAAGCCAACCCAGCCCAGCGCTCACCCAGCACCCCGACACCCACCTCTGCCCACCCATGCCTCCTCATCTCCCTCACCTGCCCAAACAACCGCGGGGGAGTGTGGGAGCACAAACCCACCGGCATCCACCCAGCGCCCCCACTTGAAGCACCCACGCCCGCCCACCCACCTGGCCAAACACAATCTCCCGTAGGAAGTAGTAGCGCACAGCGTCGGCGCCGTACGCGCCCACCAGCGCCGTCGGCTCCAGCACATTGCCCAGGCTCTTCCCCATCTTCAGCCCGTCCTTTGTGAGGAAGCCGTGGCCGTAGACCCGCCGCGGGGGCGGCAGGCCGGCCGACATGAGCATGGCGGGCCAGTAGACGGCGTGGAAGCGGAGGATGTCCTTGCCGATGACGTGCAGGCTGGCGGGCCAGCCGGCGGCGGCCAGGGCCTCGGGGGAGGCGGCTGCGTGCTCGCCCTCGGGCAGCATGCCTGTCGGCGGGCGGGGGGAGGCAGGGGGAGAGGGGGGGGGCATGAGCAGGCAGGCGGGCGAGCGCGGGGGTGGGTAGGGGGCCAAGGGGAGCCACCACTGGGGGGAGGAGGCAGGAGCGGGCGTCGGGGAGGTGGGCAGGCAGGGTGGGCAGGGTGGGCAGGCAGAAGGCAATACAAGCCTGCCGCCCCCCAATGCCACAAGCCGCTCACAACCCACCCAGCCCTATGCATGGAGTCCACCTGCCCTGCCCAGGAATGTCTGTTCACTCCCCCCACCCACCCGAGAGGCATCCGTTTAGCGTGCCAAACAAAACGCACGCACCAGAGGAGATCCATCCCCGTCAGCCCGCAAGTCCAAGCCCAAGGTATTTGTGAACGTGCCCCTCCCCCAGCCACCCACCCGACAGGTATCCGTTGAGCGCGTCAAACCAGACATACACGGTCTGCCGGGGGTCCCGCGGCACGGGGATGCCCCACTCCACGGCCGCCCGAGAGATGGAGAAGTCTCGCACCCCGCTCTTCACCCACCCCAGCACCTCGTTGCGCCGCGACTCGGGCTGCACAAAGTCTGCAGGGGGGGCAGAGGGGTCGACACCCAGGGTTGGTTGGTTGGCTGGCTCGTGTGCCATGAGGGTCGGCAGATAGGCAGGCAGCACGGCGGGCTGCCGGCGGGCAAGGTTTGGATTGGGTGGGCAGGCTGCTGTGCAAGCACGCTGCGCACGCTGGCTCGCATGTAGGCTACACCAGCAGCACCAGGCAGCTTGATTGCTCAGGAGAAGTCCCGCCTTCCCTTCCCCTCCGCCTCCTTCTCCCCCGCCTCCTCTTACGCTCCCCAGCCCGCTCAGGCCCCACCCCACACTGATCCCCGCCGCACCTGGGTTGCTGCACAGCTCCTCTAGCTCCTGCTGGTACTTGGACAGGGCAAAGAAGTAGTTCTCCTCCTTGCGCTCCACGCACGCCTTGCGGTGCACAGGGCAGTTCTTGTCTGCAAAACAGGTGGGGCGGCAGCGGGGGAAGCAAGGGGTGAGGCAGCAGCAGGGGTGGGGAGGTGGGAGTTGGGGGCCAGTGGTGAGGCTGCTGGGCAGGGCAAGGCGGGGCAGCCCAGGCGGCCAGCAACGGGCTGGTGGAACATGTGCAAAGCTTGCGGCAGCACCTGCGCCTGTTCAGCCTGCAGCCTGCTATGCCTATGCGCGCCTCGTCCCGGCTGCACAGCCACACTGCACAGCACTCCTGACCTGCCTGGAAAAGTCCTCACAAGTATGTGCACACACACACACCCTGGGCTGGCCCCCGTACCCCCCCCTCCCCCACCCCACAAACCGTGGACTGCCCCACCCCACCCATCCCCCCACTGACCCGCGTCCATGTCTGCGCCCCTTGATCCTCTCCCCCCCCCACCCACAAACCCTGGACTGCCCCACCCCACCCATCCCCCCACCGACCAGCGTCCATGTCTGCCTCGTCCTTGTACTCCTCGCAGTCCACGCAGTAGTACCCCTGGTAGTCCGCCTTGTAGATGTCCCCCCGCTCCCACACCCGCTCCAGCACCGCCCCCACCAGCGACTCGTGCTTGGCGTCGGTGGTGCGGATGAACGAGTCGTAGCCAATGTCCAGCTGTGGGGAGGGGTTGGGGGAGCGGTGGAGAGGAGTGAAATGCGGGTGTGCACAAAACAGGAGGAGGGGGAAGGCACCAGTGGTGTGGAAGCAAGATGTAGCCAATATCCATCTGCAGTCGGGCGGGTGGACAACTCAGCAGTGTGGGGGGCTGATGTTTAGGTGCATGGGGTGCGGTGGAAAGGCAGCTGCAGCATAATGCTGGCAGCAGCACGCTGGCAGGCACACAATATGCCGCACAGCCATGTCGGCGGCAGCCACTGGTGCACGGCAGCACTGCTGCGTGCCAGCCTGCAGCAGCTCACGTCTTTCCACAGCGCCTTGTACGAGTCCACAATGTCGTCGCAATGCGCCTGGGGCTCCATCCCCCGCTTGGCTGCCGCCAGAGCAATCTTCTCGCCGTGCTCGTCTGTGCCCGTGATGAAGGTGACGGGGCGGCCGCGCAGGCGCTGGTACCGCGCGATTGCGTCTGCTGCAATTGTGGGGTAGGCACTGCCCATGTGCGGCGCTGCAGGGGGAAGGCGGGCAGCGGCAGGAGGCGGCCGGCGCTGAGCGGCTGCTGGGTGCATGAACGGCCGCTGCCTCCTGGCAGGCAGCAGCCTGTCAATACTAGCGGCCTATCCCTCTGCTTTCTCATGTGCAGGAGCCATGGGCCAGGGGGCAATGCACCCATAGCTGCTGGTCACTGCTGCCGCCGCCGCTGCTGCCACCGCCACCGCCGTTCACCTGCGTTCACATAATAGAGCGGCGTGGTGACGGTAAAGGGCCCGCTGGCGGTGATATCATTGTCGTGGTGGCTGGCACAGGCCCTTGGGGCTGAATGCGCCTTGCCAGGGCGGCTAGGCCGGGTGGACAGCGCTGCCACCCTTGCGCCTCTTGCCACCGCCAGTCTGAGCCGCCCGCACGCTGCCTGAGACCACATATTGGCGCCAGGAGCCCGCACAAGTGTGGCCATAAGGTGTGCAGGCGAGACAAGGAGCAGTGGCAAAATTGCCCGCCCGCTCTTAAGCCAAGCCTCGCAACAAGACGCAAACGGTTGTCCGATGGGCTGGTTGGTGCGGGTCGATCAGCCAGAGAGAGGGTGGCCGACTGCCACATCACGCCACTGCCACATCATCAGTGTTGTCAGAAGGGCGGGCGGGCATCAATCGCAGCAACACGCGCCAGCCCAAGTTGGCGCCTCGCAATTCAGATTGGATTGAAGGACCGGAACCTCCGCACGCCCAATTCAGTTGGCGGGCCCAGTTGGTGGGCCCTTGGAGCCGGTTGGCCGCCTTCCTACGGCAGCCGGGGCTTGGGGGCAGCGTGGGAGAACCATCAACGGGCTGTGAGGCCCGCGCCAACTATGGCCAGGCCCTCGCTCTCCGCGCCCCTCTTACCGGACCACCCGCCGCTGCTGCATCGTGAAAAGTGTGGAGAGCGCACGGCATGGGTGTCCCCAGACCTGCCGGCCGGCATGGCCCGCAGCAACGGGCAGTGGTAAGTTGGCGTGCCTGCTCGTTTGCCGTTGCCGCTCCATCCCGCCGCCGCGGCAGGTTGCCCCCGCTTGCTTGCTTGTTTCCTGACTTGCCCTGCCCTGCTGCCCCCCGCAGGTCGCTGGCCGATTTTCAACTGACCAAGCAGCTGTACAAGGGCAAAGCCAGCACGCTGTACCAGGCACTGGACCGCCCCTCGGGCACGGTGGTCGCCCTGAAGTCCTACTCCAAGCGCCGCCTCTCCCCGCTTAACTGGTACCAGGTGGAGCGGGAGGTGCGGCTGCACGCGCAGCTGCGCCACCCAAACGTCCTCACGCTGCATGCCGCTTTTGAGGACGACAACTACGTCTTCCTGGTCTGCGAGTTTGCTGAGGGTGAGGCGGGTGCTGGCGGGTGCTGCGCCGCTGAGTGGGTGTTGGGTGCTGGGCGCCTTGCTGCAGGCCGGGGTGGGTGCTTAAGGGTGGGTGCTTAAGGGCATGTCGGGGGATTCGGCGCTTTATTTAGTTGCTAGCAGCAGAGCCTGCTGAGAAGGCCGGAATGCGGGTGGCGGCAGCGGCAGTGCTGGCCAACGCTGGCGAAAGCCTGCGCCTTTTGCTGCCACGCCCACCACCTCGACGCCCTGCATTGCTGTCGACTCTGATTGCCATCTCCAATACATTGTCTCTCTTCCCTGTCTGACATTGACTTTCGCTTCTCAATGCTCTGCACTCACGCCTCCAGGAGGTGACCTGTACGAGGACCTGAAGCGGGCGGGGGGGCAGCTGAAGGAGCGGGTGGTGGCGGGCGAGGTGCTGCCCGCCTTCATGTCGGCGCTCACCTACATGCACGCCAACTCCATCATCCACCGAGACATCAAACCAGAAAACATCCTGCTGGCAGCTGACAGGACCATCAAGGTGCGGCGGGGGGGCAGGTCGCACGCCGCGCAGGGAAGAACGGGGGTGGGTGCTGGCGGATGGCAGGAGCTGCACTGCATGCTGCGTTGCACGGCACTGCATGGAGCTGCACCGCGTCGTGCACCTGTCTCAGCATTAACATGTTTTCCTGTGATCTTGCTGCAGGTGGCCGACTTTGGGCTGAGCATCAACTGGGGGGAGGAGCGGCCGGTGACGCGGGCGGGCACGCTGGACTACATGTCGCCAGAGGTGCTGCAGTGCCCGGAGAAGAGCAAGCCGGAGGAGAACAAGGTGGGAGCGGTTGGGGGTGTGACTAGCTTAGGTAGGGCATAGCTGGGCAGTGCAGGTGTAATAGGAAGCAGAAGCTGCGGTTGCTCGGCCATCTGGTGACAAGCAGGCCGGTTGGGTGCTGTGCACTGCCAGATCCCAGCTCTGCCTGGCCACCCCTTCCCCTCCCTGCCAGGGACAGTATCCTGCCCCGTGCACCACAATCTGAGTTGCCGACCCCGACTGCTTTGCCACCCAAGGGTTGCCCTGCCCCTGGCCCCTGCACCTGGCCCCCCTTTCAGGAGCGCATGGAGCTGGGGTACACAGATGCGGTCGACGTGTGGGCTGTGGGCATCCTTGCCTACGAGCTGCTGGTGGGGCGGCCCCCCTTTGAGCGTGAGAGCCGCGAGGAGACGTACCACTACATCCAGCGCAAGGACCCCGCCATCCCCAGCTGGATGACCGACCCCGCGCGCGATTTCATACTGGCGGCGCTGGCCAAGGTGGGTGCTGGGGGGCAGCGCTGAGTAGAGAGGGTGAGCGAGCGCAGCAGGTGGGCAGCCACAAGGAAGGAATCTTGAGTGTTGGGGGTAGCTGGCTGCAGGCAGAACACACCTGTTTGATGAGTGGGCAGGCTATGGACGCTGCCATGCATGCCACCTGCACCAGCGTGACTGACCGCCGCACTGCACCTGTACGACCCACCGCTTCGCCCCGCCCGTCCCGCCTGCCCCGCCCTGCAGACCGCGCGCAAGCGTCCGTCCATGGGCGAGCTGCTGCATCACCCCTGGATCCGCCTGCATGCGCGGCGCCCTTCCATCCCACCGCCCTCGTCCGCCGCCTCCGACCTGCACCTCCGCCTGAACGAGCTGAACCCGGGAGGGGGCCAGACCTTTGGGGAGCTGCACCGCCACTCGCTGCACGGCGCCAAGAGCTGCCGCGACTTCAACGCCCTGCTGTCCGCACCCACCGCCGGCCCTGGGGCGCTGGCCAACCTGCTGCAGCCTGCGCTGAGCATGGCTGGGCCCTCGATGGCTGCAGCCGCCACTGCCGCACTGTCGGGGTCCTCTAGTGCAGGGGTCCGCCCCACCACCTCCAACAGCCGGCTCGGCCTGGGTGCAACCGTACGGCCTGTCACCCCCGTGCTGCCTGGGCAGCCCCTGCCCACAGCGCTGCTGTCTGCCACCCTGCCAGACCCCGCCTTCCCAGCAGCAGCAGAGGAGGCAGGGAGCTCGGGAGGCAGCAGCAGCCAGCACAATGACTACACAGCCGACACATCTGCAGTGGTGGTGGCAGGGCACTCTCATGGTGGCATGCCAGGTGGCAGTGCAGAGCACAGCCACAGCAACAGCAACAGCCACGCACGAGGTGAGGTGGAGGCAGGGGCACACTGGTTCTGCAAGCAATGCAGCGTCAGCCAGAGGGCTCTTGAGGGATGCTACTGCTGCATGACGTCCTGCCTTGTGTGCCGTGCACCCTGCCAGCAGATCCGCCGCCTGGCAGCGTGCACCAGAGCCACTTCTCCGTCCAAAGCTCCGCCGCCAAGCTGCTCAGCCCATCGTTCAACGTGCACCAGGCAGCAGCGCCAGCGGCACCGACAGCGGTGGAGCCGCCCAGCGCCTTCCTGGTGAGTTCCTGCTTGAGGGATGGCGGGAGGCAAGCTGGCTGGGTGGGCCTCACAACATGGGCTGCCTCTTACAGTAGTGGCTACGTGGTGCTCTTGTGTGAAGGCTGGCACCAACTTGTTGCCCCAACCGACCATTCTCACTGTACTGTGTGCAGGAGCTGTACAAGAGCATGGCGCCTGCTCCGCCAGAGCGGCCAGGGACCGAGGCTCGCACCCCCCGCAGCGCGGCCTCCCGCAAGGGCAGCAACACCTCCATCCACAGGACCAACAGCGGCAGGAGCAGCAACCTCAGCAAGGGTGCAGAGGCAGCGCTGCCGCCTCTGCAGCAGCAGCAGCAGCAGCACGACGGGGCAGCAGCTGCGGCACCGCCCACGCACCCTGCACGGCTGCCGTCGCTTCGGAAAGCGCTGTCGGTGCCTGCCCTGCACGTGGAGGAGGCGCTGCAGTCAGCGCACGCTCTGGCTGCTCCAGGCACCTTGCCCGCGCCTGCCGCAGCGCAGGCAGCGCCAGAGGCCGCGGCGGCAGAGGCATGCTTGCTTGTGGGGCCAGGCACAGCGCCTGACACAGCCGCCGCTAGCAGGGAGGTGGAGCATGCCGCCCTGACGGTCATTCCTGAGCAGAGCAATGAGGCGGAACCTGCGACCCCAACTGCGGCAGCCAGCCAGCCTGATGACGGCCACCTGGTGCTGCCAGAAAGGCAGCAGAAGGAGGCGCATGGCCAGGAGGGGACGGCAGCTGCAGCGCGGGAGGACAGGATCCCAGCGTTGCATGGGCACCCACTGCTGCCGCAGCAGGACGCCGAGGGGGCAGGTGACAGCCTCAGCGATGTGGGCGGCTCACCGATGCTCTCGGCAGAGGCGCTGGCCCACAACCGCATGCGGGAGGCAGAGCAGCGGCACGTGGACAAGCTGCGTGCGCGTGCCGCCTCCGCCGCTGCGTCAGGCAGCAGCAGCGGCGTCATCAAGGAACAGCAGCCTCGCAAGCTGTCGGGTGTTGCACAACCCATCGCCCAGCCCGCCCAGCCCGCCCCAGGGTCCAGCCTTGCCAAGTCGGCTTCCACCCTGTTCAACAAGCTGCTGGGGCGCAAGCGTTCTGCTGGTGCCAGCACAGCCGCTGCTGCCGGTGCTGCTGCCACCATGCCGGCGGCAGTCTCGCCCAGCGGCGGCAGCGCCACACGCAATGCCTCTGTTGAGCGGCTGGCACGGTCTGCCAGCTCTGCTGCAGCACTGACTGGCGCAAAGGCGATACCGGCAGCTGGCACGCCCACCAAGCCCAGGACTTCTCTGCCCGCTCGTGCATCGCCGCTGCCCCTGAACCTTGCCGCTCGAGCAAACCCCTCCTCTGGCCAGCCCTCCAGCCCGCGCTCCCGCCCCTCCCAGCTGCACACCGGCACCGGCAGCCCGGCGCAGCGGCGCCCGTCAGCGGCAGCACACAAGGGTGCAGCTGCCGCAGGGCATGAGAGCCCTGCCTCAGGCACGCAGCGGAGCTTGGTGGCAGGCGCTTCCCGCCGGCCGGCATCCAGCAAGGTGGCCCCCGCTCCTGCTGAGGCCGCCACAGCGGAGCCTGCCGATGCCTCCGAGCCATCGACTCATCTGCCAACGGTGCTGGAGAGCAGCCAAAGCGGCAGCAAGAGCGAGGAGGCAGAGGTGGTGTCACGTGTCAACAGCATGAGCAAGTCTGTGCGGTTTGCCGCCGGCCTGGCTGCCAGCCTGGCGCCAGCAGGGCCCAGCAGCGACCTGCAGGTGGGCACTCTGCCCCGATGTGCGGCTGCATCTATAATTGCATGCTAGCAGACGGGCAATCAGTGCCTGTGCACGTCCCAGCTGTGCTGTGCATGCACGGGAGGCACTGCCTCTTGCTCCTCCTGCCTACCTCCTGCCCTCCCACCTGCCCTCCACCCGCCTGCCTCTGCCCTCCCACCTGCCCCCTCCCTCCCTCCCTGCAGGACCTCATCCCCGCTGTGCACTACACCGAGTCGGCCAGCTTCACAACTGCCTTCAGCAGCCTGCCCGCCAGCAGCCTGCCCAGCCTGACCTCGGGCACCGCCAGCCCGCTGCGTGCCAGCCGCAAGGGCAGCATGAGCCCGCCGGTCAGCCGCAAGGTCAGCCACGTGATGCCCAGCTCCCCCTCTCGTGGCTCGCTGGCGCGTGCACCCGGCGGCAGCATGTCGTTGGGTGGGCCTGGCAGCGGCGGCAGCCCCGCCGGCTGCAACTTCCGGCTGCGGGCGCGCAGCGGCAAGATGGCTTCCATGCCTGGCGAGGCCAAGCCGGCTGCTGGGTCCAGTGCAGCACACGAGGAGCACGAGGAGCACAACATGGATCATGATGTGGTGCAGCGGTCTGCGGCCTCCTGGAGCCACCCCGCCTCACCTCCCAAGCCACGCAAGTCGTCTGCCGCCATGGCCCGCCTGTCCATGTACAGTGTCATGCTGGAGAAGGGGCGGCGGCCTGGCAGCGGCGCTGCCGGCGCGGGGCACTCCGGCGGGGGCAGTGCCCGGTCGAGCATGCTGCACAAGGCACCATCCGGTGTTCCTGAAGGAGCGGTGTCTCGGTCTGCTGGTTCGGACCACCACGTGTACTAAATAGTTTTGTTGCTTGTCTCTGGTTTTGTGAATACATTGCTCCTTTTGCTACTCTTTTGCTGTCCAGGACACTGATAATCGTATGGCTT
Source organism: Micractinium sp. NFX-FRZ (assembly GCA_029339195.1). Taxonomy (NCBI): domain Eukaryota; kingdom Viridiplantae; phylum Chlorophyta; class Trebouxiophyceae; order Chlorellales; family Chlorellaceae; genus Micractinium; species Micractinium sp. NFX-FRZ. The sequence continues at coordinate 32,922 of JAPTJF010000263.1, forward strand.
TTCATCTCCCCTGCCCGTTCCGTCTTCCGATGCTATGGTGCTTATCCCTGCCCTATCCTTTTCTGCTTTATTTGTTACCCAAGATGTTTTCGCTACGTCGATGATGTGAGCGGTTGAAAGCAGGGTCAGAACAGATTGGGCTGGTGCAAGAATACATGGAAGAGGCAAACGTGGAGTGAAGCAGCGCAGCAGGGTCTTGCGTGTCAAAAGCAAACACGGACATGGGAGAGCAGAAGGAAACATAAAGGTCACATAAGAATGGGGTGTGCTGAGGGGTCCTGCTGCATCGGTTGGTAAGGTGGGGCGGTTGTGGCTTGTTGGTCGAGGAACTAAGAAAAGCAAGCAACCGCCTGCCGCACGAGTGGCGCTGTTGATTGCCAGCTGCCCCGGCGCCCAGCAGCAGCGCATGGCCCCCCGACCGGTTGCTGCTGCATGCGCACGGCGGCAGCCAGCTCGCCAGCAGCCTGTGGCAAGCGAAATGAAGACAAACACGAGGAGGAAAAGGCGCCTGCAGACGGGCAGCGAACCGCTCATGGCGGGGTGCTCTTGGTGGTTCCAAGTGCTGCCGGCGCCGACGGCGCGGGCGGCAGCAGCAGCGGCGTGCCGCCTGCTCCGCCGCCGCCCTGCGCCTGCTGCGTGCCGCCCGCCGCTGCGCTCGCGGGCGGCGGCGGCGGCAGGTACGGCTGGCTAAGTATGGTGAGGTCGGTGAGGGTTGCGCCCGCAAAGCGGCGCAGGCGCGGGTCCATGCCAGCCTCCGCCCCCATCCCCTCGCCCCGCCCCTTTTGCAGGAGGCGTGAGAGCTTGATGACCAAGCGCTCGTAGATGGCTCTGGAGCTGCAGCGCAGGCCCTTTTTCTTCTGGACGGGCCACACCCCCATGACCCAGAGGTCGTAGCGGTGCACGTGGGTGAGCCAGATCTTGAGGGTCTCGCTGTCGCCTGCAGGTGGAGGACACGGGGTCGGGCAGGGGTGGAAGAAGCGGGGGTGAGAGGGGTGAGTAGGTCAGTGGGGGTGAGGGTGTACGTGGGAGGGCAAGACCTTGAGGGTCCTGCTGTCGCACGCAGCCTGGCGCTGCACACCCCCAACGCCTCTGCCGCCACACGAATTGGCAGCTCGCCCGCCGGTGGTAAATAGACACAATCGGTCTCCACGCTTCCCTGATGCTGACCTTGACATGTCTGGCGCCTCACCTGAGAGGTTTTGTATTTCTGAGATGGGCACCATCCACTTGGCCTTGTAGATGGACTGGTGGGGCTCGTGGCGGGCGCGCAGGTAGGCGATGTGGCGGTCGGTGACCAGCACCACGCGGGTGGACCGCACGTTGATGACGTCTGCAGGGAGGCGGGAGGTGGGCAGCAGATATGGGCAGGTGGTCAGAAACGAGGGTAGGGTGAGGAGGAGGAGCTGGGTGGTGAGAGGGAGGCAGGGGAGGGCAGCCATCGGCCTGTGCAGCTGCACATGCAAACACACACAACATCCCCCCGCCCCAGCCGCCATCCCTCACCCTCCCATCACGTTGGTCCCCATATCGGCAAGGACGCCTCGCTGCCGGCACCCTATCTCACAGCCGACCTTCCTCCTAACCGAAACCCCCGCCCACACTACCCCAGCAGCCTGTCCATTGATCCACCACCATCCCCTCAAGTGCACACACCGCCAGCACACCGCCAGCTCACCCTCCACCGCGTCGTCTCCCATCTGAGGGAAGATGTCGGGCAGGACGCGCTGCCATGCGGCCATCAGCTGCCGCATCGCCGCCTCCGCCTCCCGACGAGGCTCCTCCTCCGCCGCCTCCGCCCCCACCTCGGCAAACGCGCCCGGCGCCTTCACGCGCCGCTGCATCTTGCCCAGGATGCCCTCCCGCCCCAGCGTGGCCAGCGCCAGGGAGTGCAGCCCCTTGGAGGAGGCTTCCAGCACGCCCACCATGGGGCGGGTCATGAGCCCCACCAGCCCCTTGACCACGCCCACCGTCAGCCCCGCCGTGCGCGCGTCCTGCCAGCCCTGCAGGGCGGCAAGGGGAAGCAAGGGGGGCGAGGCGGGCCGGGGAAGGATGGGTCAAAGCCACCCCAAGCTCCCACCCAGCCACCAACCAGGTGATGCCACGGCACCAGCCCTCCCCGCCCTCCAGCCCTCCCCGCCCTCCTCCTCTTCTCACTTCCACCCCACCTTTCCTCACTCACCGCAATGGGGTCCATCAAGAGCCCAATCCCCGCAGAGGTGAAGCCATACACGAGCTCCATGGGTGCCCTGCCAGCCGCCTCCAGCGCAGAGTTGGGGCGCTTGATGAGGCGCTGCACCGTGGCCTCGTCGCCGTTGACGCGGTAGGGAGGGATGGCGGCCATGGAGGCGGAGAGCATGCGGGAGAAGCCGGAGACGAGCTGCGGGGTGGGGGTGGGAGGAGGGCAAAGGGGCAGGTTTCAAGTCACAACGGGATGGTTTTGAGCAGGCAACGTCCTGCAGTAGTAGAGCAGTAGTAGAGCAGTAGTACAGCAGACAAGGCGCTCAATTAAGAGCGGCGGGGCATGGCGAGCGGCAGGGGCAGTGTGCCGTGCGTGAGGTGCTCCCTGCAGGTTTGGCCCGACAGCACCACACCACCACAGCAGCCCGGACACCATGGCACAAGTGACCCACCATGCTCATTGTCATGAGGGGCACGTAGAAGAGCTGCTGCAGTGCCACCACGGGGCCGGTGTTGCCCTGGGTGATGCTGCAAGGCGAGGGCAAGAGGGGGCAGAGGGGGGCGCGTGGGGGGCAAGGAGGGTTGCGCTGCCAAGGTGCCAGCAGCCCGAACACATTTCACTGCACTGCCCGCCCAGCCCAGCCTGGTGTGAACGGGCCCTAGTCCTGCCCCTGCCACAGCCCTCTGCTCCCCTCCCCTGCCTCCATGCCTCCCTCCCTGCCTCCCCTCCCCACCCACCTCTTGAGCAGGTGGTAGGCGGAGCCGCCCGCCCACAGCACGGTGAGCGGCACCGACGCCACCGCGGGCCCCGCCCCTCCCAGCACTTTGTGCGCCTCCTTCAGCCCCTGGTGCGTGTAGTGGCGGATGAGGTTGTTGATGAGCGCCTTCTGGGAGAGGAAGCCGTTGGACACCAGGCTGCGGCTGCCGGCGGCGGCGCTGCACGGGGGGACGGGGAGGGGTGGGGGAAGACAAGGTGGGTGGGCGGTCGGTGAGGGCCTTCTGGCAGAGGCAGCTGCTAGAGGACCAGGCTGCGGCTGCCAGAGCAGCGCAGGGTGGACAGAGGTGAGAGGAGACTCATGCTAACGAGGGTGAAGCAGCTGGCAGTGCCGCATGGGCACTGCTCAATTCCCGCTCCCCTCACCCCGCCTCCCTTCCTTCCCAACCTGGCTGAAAGGAAACAAAAAACCGGCCTCCCCCCTCACCTGCCGTTGCTGGCGGCCGGGTCATTGCCCACCACCCACTTGCCCAGCTGGATGGGCACGTTGGCCACGTTGACCAGCGCAAAGCCACTGGCGCCCAGGGCACGATTGAACCGGCCCGTGGCGCCATCCTGCGGGGTTGAAAGGCGGGTGGGCAGGCAGGGGTGCGGGTAGGAGGGGGTTAATGGAGCAGGGCAGGGTTGTGCGGACAGGGTGGGAAGCGATGCCCTGATTGGCAGGCTTGGAGCGGAGAGGGGAGAGGGGGCAGGTTCAGCCTGCGATGGCTGCACAATTCGACGGCCACTCTGGCCATGTGCGCGGCTCCCACCTTGGTCTGCGTGGGGCTGCGCCCCGCCGACGAGAGCAGGCGCGACGAGAGGGAGACGGTGACGTTGATGGCCAGGTCGCCAATCTCCGCATTCTCGATAAAGTACCTGCAGAAACGAGATCAGTTGGTTGGGGGGACGAACAGTGTAGAGAGGTCCTCAACAGGAAGGAGACGGTGACACCGACGGCTCAGTGGCCTATCAACTACACTCCTGCCGCCCTTGCACGGCCAGCTCAGCGTGCCAGCTCAGCGTGCCAGCTCAGCAGGGCAGGGCAGCGGGCCCACCATGAGGAGAGGTCCGACTGGCCGTGCAGCACCTCCAGGCTGCGGAACTCCTTCTCAACCACCCAGTCCAGGGGGCCTGCAGTCAGCGTGGAGTTGCCAAGGGGGGTTGAGACGGTGGGGGAGGTAGTGGGGGAGTGCGCATGGGCTGCGGCATTTTGGGGTCCAGGAAGCCCAGCAGGCACTCCAGGGGGCCATACATACAGTAAGACTCCTTCCTGCCTTTCCTTCACACCCCCCACCGCCCCCGCGCCCCCACTGCACTCCTGTGCACCCACCTTCGCCCTCCACCTCCTCCCCGGGCGCCGGCACGATGGCGTTGACCGCCAGGCTCTCCACCTCGCGCGGCCCAAACTGGGCGGCCAGCAGGCGGCGCTGCTGCTGGCGCCAGGGGCGGTCCTGGGCGACGTCCGAGTGGGGTATGGATGTCATGAAGGAGAGGAGGGCCTCCAGGAAGGCCTCGTCCGTCTGCAGGTCCATGGCGCCTGCAAGAGGGGGGGAGGAAGCAAGGCGGGTGTTGGCGGATGGGACTTTGGTGTTAATAGGGGAGAAAAAGGATGACAACAAACAGCAAGGCGAAGCAGAGGGCCCTCGTGGTGTAGGCACAACGGAAGGCACAGGCAACACACTTTCCTCTATCGCAGTACTTGCTCATCCAGCGGACCCACCCACCCACCACCCCACCCTCTTCCCTAAGCCAAATGAGCTCGTTTTTCTTTGTTGGCTAAACCTTTTCTCTCAACCGGTAACAAACAGGCATCCTGCCCACCCTTACACCCCTCACCTATGTCCAGGCGAATGTCCTTGAACGACTTGATGCTCTGCTTGTCCCCCTCGCCACCCGCGGCAGCAGAGCCGTCCGCCTCGCTGGGTGTGCCGCCCTGGCTAGCCACGTCGCCGCCGCCGCCATCCTTCTCGCCGCTGCCGGCAAAGCTGCAAGGCAGGCAGGCAGGCAGGCAGGCGTGGGTTGTCAGCCCTCAGCTCAGTCCCTCCATGCAACAGCATTCCCTGCTTGCCGCTGCGGGCACATCCCAGCTGTGCCACGCCCCTCTACCCTGCGGCGCGGCCCGCAGCCCGCGCCCTCTGCCTCTGTCTACATACAGCAGCACTCCCGCCCTGGCGCCTACCCCACCTGCGGGTGAAGCTGAAGGACACCAGGGGCGGCTCCTTGGCGGAGGAGGCCACCGCCCCGCTGGGCCGGTACTCCACCGCCGGCGCCAGCACCACAGGGGCCACAGCATCCAGCATCTGGTTGTCCAGCTGAACCTTCTGCACGCTGCCCGCCACCTGCGGGACATGGCACAGCACAGCGCACACAGCAGCAGGGATGGGGTGGGACAGGAGATGCTTGAGGTTTGGGTGCCAGCTGCGCCTTTTGCCCGCTGCGTTGGCCAGTACAAGAGCTGCCCCACACACAGCACACGTCTCCCCACGCACCCCGCTATGCGGTTACCCTGCCTGCCCGCCTGCCTGCCTGCCGCCCTGCCCACCGCACCTTGACCTCCAGCCGCGTGCTGATTGCGGTGGTCTTGATTTCGTCGGTGGTCAGGTTGAACAGCTCGTCCTGCGGTGGTGGAGGCGCAAGGGGTGGGGCCAGGTGGGAAGAGGTGGGCACAAGGTAGGGGCAGGGGGTGGGCACAGGCAACGGGGCGAGAAAGGGGCAGACAAAGCGGGGGCAGTGATTGAAGCAAACGCAGGCAGAGGGTTATTGACCTTCTAGCCAGGCAGCGCCACTGCACCCAGCCCGCAAGCTTCCTCTTCATCTGCAGCCCCCCTGGGCAGGCTCGGGCCCAGCTACGGTCGACACCTTGCACTCAACCGTACATAAACACGCTTGGATGATCCAGCCCAGACGCGGGCCTCCCATGACCACAGCACGCACAGCACACACAGGCGCACCTGCAGTCCTCCCATGACCACCAGGCTGAGCCCCGCCATGTCCACCTCCAGCTTGGTGCTCTGCCCGCGCACCGACTCCGTCTGCCACTGCAGCCGCAGGTGCACCTGCAGGGCGCAAAGTGGCGGGCCACGAGGCGGTGACGAGGCCGGCCTCCCATATGCTGCGTTGCTGTCACTTCTGAGCTCTGTGCATTCAGGACCGCCCACTTCTATCACAAGAGCCGCACACAGTGGCAGTGCGGCCAGACGACTAGCCATGCCCGGTCGGTTCTGTACAGCTGGCTGATCACCTCCCCCTAAAAGAGCATGCCCGCCCACGCACCTGCACGTCGGTGAGCTCATCCTCTGACGCCGCCGACCCCTTCTCCCGCCCCCGCTTGGGCTTGTAGAGGGGTACCCACACGTAGGTGGGGTTCTCGCCCTGCGGTGTGGTACGGGAGAGGCATGATGGGGGGCGAGGTGTGACGGCATGGGAGATGGGAGACAGTGTCAGGCCATAAAGGCACACCCCGGACCTAGCCTGCCGTGCGGCATGGCGGTGCCTGTGCCTGCTGCCGTGCAGCACGCAGCCGCTTGCACCGCACGCCTACCTTGACGTGTGAGCAGTGTATGGTGGCCTGCCCCAGCAGGCGTGGCTCCTGGTGGAAGCCGCTGCGCGCGTCGTGCAGCAGCACGGAGAGGGCCGACTCGGATGGGTCCACGCGGGTGAACACGTGGCGCTCGCTGGCGTCCCACCTGGCCGGATGGAGGAGCAGCGAGAATAGGGCATATAGTTGGTTAGCGTTGGGTAAGTAAAAAGCGTTCAGTCTATGCGGGAAAACTCGGGGCACGCCACTGGTGCAAGGTGGTGAGGGGGGAGGGCAGCAGGTGGGGGCGCCGGGAGGGCCGGATTTGAGTGCGGCACCCGCATGGTGGGTGATGCGGCAGAGCAGGCACACTTCAACGAGGCGCCCAGCACAGTGTGCCCCCTGCCTCACCTGGGCTGCAGGGTGTGCTTGATGACGGGCGTGGTGTACTTGGGGTAGCGGGGGAGCTCAAGGGACACCACCGGGCTGGGCAGCTCGTTGGCGCTGCAGGGCAGGGGGAGGCCGGGTGGCAGGGTTGATGCAAAGCGGCGGGGAAGGCTGCTGAACTATACATCTCAACGCATACAGTGCTTCATGCAGCCAGCCACCGTCCCTGCCGCCCTCACTCCCTGCCCACCATCCCCCTCCTCATCGACGTGGTTGCCGCCCATTCACCTGAGCGCCACCACCACGCCGCGCCGCGGGGTGAGCCCCCGCGCCTGCAGCACCGTCACCGCCAGGTGGCGCCGGTTGTGGTCGTGGGCGTGGCGGGCCAGCACCTCGGTGGCGACTTTGGAGGGCTTGATGGCCCAGCCGGCGCCTGCAGGAGGGGGAGACAGTGGGGGAAAGAATGCGGTACGTTGGTGGCTGGAGGCCATCATGTGCTTCAGGCGGTGCTGCGACACACCACCCCATAACTCTCGACCATGTAGCGAGCTTTAAGCTCATCCCCAGATCTTCTCCTTCATCCCAAACATCCCTGCATTGTTTTCTTGCCATTTGGCCGCCTCACCGCTCAGCCCCAGCTCGTTGTCCACGCCAAACAGGCTGACACCCGCCCCCATGACGCCAGCCTGCGCCGTCCGCTCCGCCGCCTCGGACTGCACCGGCGCGCTGCTGTCGGAGGGCGCCCAGGTGCGCACCACCTGAAGAGGGGAGGGAAGTGAGGGGAGGGAAGTGAGAGTGTGCTGAGGGCGGAAGGGATGGCCAGCCGCATTCATGAGCGGCCTGGCAGATCTAGTGCCAACACGTATGCACATTCCATACAGGAGCCCCTCCCTCTTCCAACACCCCTCCATCTGCCTCTCCTGCGTCTGGCATCGCAGCCTTGCCCAGCAAGCATCTCCAGTGCGGCCAGGACGTGCAGCACTCAAGAACGTGCAGTGCTCCTGGCAGGCCTCAGCGGCCGTGCACCCTCCCTCCCACACACACACGCACACCTGCGCCGGCACCGGCTGCAGGGCCGCCAATATTTCTTGGCGCTGCGCCAGCACCCGCTCCAGGGCATGCAGCTTGATGGTCAGCAGGTTGTGGGCCTTCACCTCCCACACAAACCGCAGCTGCAGCTGGCCGCTGCAGGGCGGGGGGGGGGGGCGGGAAGGAGGGGGAGGGAACAAGGCGAGAGCGCGGGGGTGGGTGTGAGTGGGAAAACCGCAAAGAGAACGGAGGGTTTGGGAGAGCGAGTGGCTGTGCTGTCGGCACGGTGCAGGCAGACTTTGTTTGTCAGCCACGGCAGCAAAGGCAAGACACCAGCACACACACTGCGGGTTTGTGCAGCCCACGGCCCGTGCACACCTGACATTGTCGCTGGCGTCGCGGCGCATGAGCGGCAGCCAGAGCGGCGTGCCAGCTGGCACGCCGCTCAGCATGGTCAGCGTGTCCGCCAGCGCCACCTCAGCACGCCCCAGGAACCGGCACGTCTTGATCACCTCTGCACCCCATCACAGACACACACACACAAGCACACACACACATGAGGTTGGAAGGCAGGATGACGGTGGGAAGGCATTCAGGAGGTGCGCACGGCTGGCGGTTGGATGTGCGCAACAGAGGCTCAGCCTGAGCCCAGCAGCAAGCCCAGCGGGTCTCACTCACGGCACCATTGCTGCAGCAACATAGTGACACAGCCACGTGCCAGTACGGCCCCAAACCGCCCTGAAGTCAGCGCCCGGGCCCGCCGACCCTCCTGATGGGTTGGCTGTCAGCCTGCCTACCTGCGTTGTGCTGTGCTGTGCCCCCCAACTCCCGCCGTATCACACAGCCACCCGCCCGACCTCCAAGCCCAGCGCACATGGCCGCACCACCCCACCCACCTGACGGGTTGACGGTGAGCCTGTTGAGCTGCGCTGTGCTGCGCGTGCCCCCGAGGTCCCACAGCTCCACGCCCAGCTCGCTGGCGGCACACACGTCCCGGAACACCAGCTGCTCGTCCCACATCGGGTCTGTGCTCTGCCACACCACCGTGGTCTGCTTGGCGCGCGACTCGTCTGCACAGCAGGCACAGCGCAGGGGGCGGGGGCGGGGTGGCATGCGATGGTGGCCAGTGGCGGGCGGGTAGCGTCGCAACCGGTGCAGTGCACATATGGTTTGTGCACTGCGCCTCTATGCCTCTGTGTCGCCTCTATGCCTCTGTATCTGGTCGCGTGTGAGGGCGAGCAGGCAACACTGGAGGGGGACCTGGGGGGTGGTGACTGCCCGCCGAGCAGCACCGGCAAAGAGCATTATGGGCAGGGGCGGAGGCGGCCTGTAATGCCGCCGGCTCACTCACCGGCAGAGGTGGGGAATGGCTCCGTGATGGACACTCGGGCAAAGGGGTGGGTGACCTTTGGGTTGCCATACAGGCCCTGCATGCGGGAGCGGCATCCCAGGCGGTGAAGGGGGGCGCTGTGTGCAGGGGGCAGTACGGGGCGGAGTGCAGGGCGCCCAGGCCCAACGAGGCCTTGAGACAGCCTTGCCCCGCCTCGCCGTCTTTGCCACCCCCCGTGTATCCACACACATTGCGGCGTGGCACATCACTCTCCCCAGGGTCACACCAACTGCTGGCACCACTCACCTGTGCATTGACCACCGTCACATTCAGGTCGCCACCCAGCAGCAGCACCGCATCGCCGCTGCTGATGCCGCGCAGCATCTCCTGCCGCCGCTTCATCGTGTGCTGCCCGCCCACCGCCCCGCCCAGGTGCGACGTGCGGCGCTGCGGGTCTCGCGGGCCCTTGGAGGCGCTGGCCGCTAGGCTGCGCGTGCCCACGGCCTGCTGGTTGGCTGCAGGGCAGAGCAGAGGGGGTGAGGAGGTGAGGAGGTGAGGGGGTTTGGGAGGTGAGGGGGCTGATGAAATGAGGTGTGAGAAGAGGAGCCTCAGGCGGGAAGGCTCACACAGGCGGATAAGGATGCACTGGCAGCAAGCAAGAGGAGGCTCGAAGGGGGGCAGTGCGAGAGCTAGTCTTGCAGGACCTGCGCACCACCTGGCTGGCTTTAAGCTGCAGGAAAGTCGAAGAGGCACTGCACACTCACTTGACGGGGTGATGTGGCCCCAGTCACGCCCGCTCAGCGACGCTCGCATTGTGGTGGTGGTGTGGTACGGCCCCTCCGCCGGCGCATTGACCCCAACGCCAGCGCTCGCGCCACCGGCCGCCAGGGCTGCTGCAGCTGCGCCGCTGCCACGTGGGACACTGCCTGCCGCCGCTGCATCTGCTGCCTCTGCAGGCTGGATCTCGGAATCTTGGAAGCCTGCTGAGGGCGCTGTGGCGGCCCGGTCCACAGCAGGCATAGCAGGCTCGGAGCCGGTGCGGATCATGAGCCGCCTGCAGGGGACAGCCAGCCATAAATCAAAAGGTTAAAGGCGGAGGTGTGAGCTGAGCGGGCTGGAGAAGTGACAATCTTGCACACACACACACACAGTGGCAGCTAAAGACACCGCACCCTGAGCCCATTCTGCTGCCTTCTCCCCGCCTGCTCGGGCACACCCACCCCGCCCTGCCCTGCCCTGTCCCTTGTGGCTCACACCATGGCACACCTGTAGGGGAGCAGCCGCTCCTCCCGCTCGTCCGGTATGCGCAGCACGCCCGCCCCCAAAGCCGCGGCAGACGCGGCGCGCGGCACCACCCCCTGGGCGGCACCCTCCGCGGCCGCCCCGCCCGCCGGCACGTCAAAGCGCACGGTTGCCTGGCGGGCCATGGATCCTCCTCCCCCTCCCAGGTTGCTCAACCCTAGGCCTTGCAGCGTGGCCGAGGGGGTGCGCGACGGCGGCAGGCTGGGGCCGAACAGGCTGGGCGCCCCGCTTTCGGGCGCCGGCGGCGAGGACGGCAGCGAGCTCAGCACGCTCTGCGGCAGCTTGGAGTGCGCCTGCCGGATGAGCGCACGAGTGGTCTCCTTGAGCGGCAGCCGCTTGCTGCCGCGCCGCTGCAGCTCGGGGGCTGCCGCAGCGGGGGCCGCTGTCTGGGCGGCGGTCCGGCCGTAAAGGTCGAGCACGTGCGCCCCGCTGGTGCCGGTGAGGCGCGAGAACTGGGCGTTCACCTGCCGCAGCTGCGTCTCCACCTGTGTTGTGCACAGAGGGCAGGGCAGAGGCAAACGTGCAGGATGGGCCGAGTCATTTGCATGGGCAGGACATCCGGCCTGTGTGTAGAGAGCACATGCTGGACTGGAAGTTGGGTCAGGTGTTGACATGCATGCATGGGCGCACCAGACGCCCGCTCTGCCACCCGCTGGCTGCCCTCACTCTTGCCCACCCGCTGAATTCTTGCCACCGGGTTGATTACGAGCTCCTATCAATGCGCAAATGCATGGGCACCAACAAAGAAACACCAACACAGCAGGCGCAGCACAAGCGGGCGCAGCCACCTGCCGACCCTCCGCCCCCACCTGCTTGAGGCGTGCCGCCAGGTCGAGTATGAGGTTCTGTGCCTCCAGTGACGAGATGTTCTTGTCGTCGGAGAAGCGCAGCACGCGGGTGGGGCCGTCAGCGTAGACGGAGACGTAGACCTGCAAGGGGTGGGGTGGGGTGGGGTGGGGAAAAGGGGGAGGCACGGTGGGTGGGGTGCGGTGGGAGGCAGATGGGGGGGGAGAAAGGGCCGCACAAGAGGCGGCAGCAAGGAGGCTTTGATCGCTGCTTTGCGTTCCACAGTTCATAACAGGGGGATGCAGTCGTGTTGCTTTACATGTTAGTCGTGATACTTCCCCACTTCCTTTCCACCCGCCCACCTTCTTGCTGAACTCGGCCGCCAGCAGTGAGACCAGCTTCTGCTTGACGTCGTCGGGCACGCTGGCGCTCTGGCTCAGGCTCTTGTAAAGCCGGCGCTGCGCCGATGCCTTGCCACCGTGTGTGGGCAGCAGCAGCATGGGCTGGTCCCCCAGGTGGTCCAGCGCGTAGTCGGCGATGCGGAAGTCGCTGTCCTTGCTCGACACGCGGGCCTGCAACAGGGGGACAATGTGTATCAGATGATCGGCCAGTTGTTTGGAAATGCCTGGCCAAGAAATGGCCATAGCCACCAATGTTTTGCAATGTTGAAGTCGCTGTGTTTGCTGGGCACGCGGGCCTGCAACACGGGATGACAGAGGGGACGTCTTGGGCTGGCAAAGATTGAGTGAGTGCAACTGTCGACTGCCGCCACCAACGGCATTGCCGTCAACCGCCCGTCCCTCCCCAGCTCTCCGCCACCCCTTCTAGAGCCCCACCCCACCTGCACGCGGACCAGGTTGCGCTGCGTGGGCTCGTCCCAGGCGTAGGGCATCGACTCCCCCGGGGGCAGGTTGTCCACATACCTGCAGGAGGCAGTGGGGGGTGCAGAGGGGCTGGTGATTGTCGTGAGGTCAGGTGGGCAGACAGGCAGGCCTGCAAGCAAGGCCCGCTGGGCGTTCATGGCAAGCACGGCAGCTGGGCGATCAGCGGTGGGCAGAGGCACAGCGCGCCGCCAGCCTGGCGCCCCCGCCAGCTCAGCACAGCGCAGCACAGCGCAGCATGCACGCGCACCGCTTGGACTGCTTTGTGTTGACCAGCGACAGCTGAATGAAGTAGAGCTGCACGTCGTGGCAGCTGTTCTCGATGCGGTAGGGGGGCACGCTGCTGGGGCTCTTCAGGGTGACTTGGATGGAGCCTGCGGGTATTGGGGGGGAGGTGTACAAGAGCGGCAAGTAACAGGATGTGAGGCAGAGGCGAGGGGGTTGGGGGCCGTGCTCTTGGGGCTCTTGAGGGTGACACCCAATGTGTGTATTGTGCAGCCCAATTCGCCATGCTGGCACACCTTCGTCCCCCACCCACCGTATGGCCCCACGGTGACGTTGACGGGTATGTTCATGTAGCGCTGCCGGTGGTGCTTGTGCCGGATGCGCAGGCCAAAGTACCACTCCGTCTCCTTGATGGGGAAGGAGCCTGCACAAGGGAGGCAGGTACACAAACACACAGGTACACGCAGGCTAAGGATGGTGTGATTGGTAGGAACACTTTGTCGCCTTGGTGGTGGGGAGGGGAGCCTCTGGCACGGGTTGGGTGGCAGGCTGGAAGTGAAGGGTAGTGAAGGGGGAATGTAGAGCCATGCTTGGAAGCATTGTTGGCGCTATTCCTGGCAGGCCGGCAGAGACCACTCAGGCCCAGCGTGCCAGTGAACTCAGTGGGTTTCGCAACATGCAGGACATTCGGCAGGCAGGCTGGCAGGCAGGGAGGTGGGTATGCGATCGTCTGCGCTGGCAGCCACCCACCGCTCCAGTGCCACTCGTCCTCCTCCCCCAGCGGCGCCGGCCGGATGACCAGCTCCCGTGGCAGCTCGGCGTCATCCCAGTACACGGCAACCCTGCAGGGCAGGCAGGGCACAGGCAGGGCATGGATAGGCAGGCACAAGGGTGCAGTGTGAAGCACGCAGGCCGCCTACAGCAGGACCGCCATAGGGTTGGGCAATCGCGCTCTGCAGCCGCACCCCTCTGTAGCTAGCCCATCGCGGGCCTTGCACTCGCCACTCCTCGCTCTGTCCACCACGCTCGCGCACCTGCTGCCGGGCGAGAGCACGCGCGCAAAGCGCGTGGCGTCAATGTTGCCGCCGCCCATGTCGCCCCCCATGCCGCCGCCCATGTCGACCCCCGCCAGGCTGGCGCCCCACCCGCCCTCTGGGTCCGGGGTGCGGAACTGCTTCATCAGCATGGGCAGCCCCGTCTGGTTCTCAATCATGTACTTGGGCTTCAGGGTGAGCAGCTTGGTGTGCCTGCAGAAATGGTAGTGCGGAAGGCAGTGGCGCGAGGGATTGAATGGGCATGGCAGTGGCGTGCACGAGGCAGGGGCAGAGCTGTGGTTGCACGATCACACCCATGCAATGTATAGTGATCCTGGCATAAGAACAGCATGACCACAGCATGATCACCTGAACATTGAGTCGGGGGGGCCCGCCGTCACATCCACCGCAAACTCGTAGGCCTTCTGGCTGCGGGGGGCGCCGTCCTCCGCCCTGCCCGCGCGCACGCCTGCAACATAGCACACACAGCGGGAGGGAGAGGACGAGAGCGGGCGTCAGAAGCGGGTCGAGCGGCTAAAACTACCTTAGAGCGTGGGAGTAGTATTTAGTCAAGTGAGGCGGTGAGTCGACATCCCTGGCGGCGTAGCAAGCCCTGTTGACATCACCATGCCCAGGCACGCGGGCTGCGGGACTTGCAAGCAGCCCATGCTGTGCAACCACAGCATGCACTTACGTCGCTTATGCTTGCCCTTGGCAGCCTCTGCTGGCGGCCCTGCTGCCTCCTCGTCGGCGGACGTCGCAAAGCGGGCAGAGGGGCGGGGCGAGGTGCTTGCGGACGGAACCTCCGAGGGCCTGCAACAAAGAAGCCAGGGAGGGGCAGGGAAGACATGTCGTGGTTGCAGGGAAAGTGTCAGCGTACAGAAGGGCACGTTGAGAGCTCCCGGTGCACAAACCGGCAGCATGAGGCTGTGGCAGCAACTGGCGTGGTGCTTACCGCTGCATGGCCGCCGCGGCAATGCTGCTGCTCCGTCGGCCGTATCCAGGCTGCGCCACCGGCAGGGGAGCGGCTGCCTGCGCCGCCTGCGCCACCGCCGCCTCCTCGCGTGCCGCCTGACGGTGCTGCGTGCCCAGCGCGCCCGCAGCGGCATCCGCCGCCGCAGCATCCTCCGCCGCCGCTGCCTCCGCGCTGCCGCCGGCTCCCGCCGCCTCGCCCGCCGCCCGGCCAACGGGCAGCTCTGTGTCTGCGCTGGCAGCCACAGCAGGCACAGCAGGCGCCTCCTTTCCTCCCCGCCCCGCCTCCTCTTCCCCCGCTGAATCCTCTTCCTCTTCACTCGTCGTCCCTCCCTGCTTGGCTGCTGACCCGGCAGGTATGGGCACCTCCTGCATCGATCTCACAGCGGCATCCACCTCCTGCTCCGGCGCTGCCGCCAGTTCATATGACAGGCTGGCCGTCAGGGCGGCAGAGGCCAGGGCGTGGCCGCTCAGGGAGGAGGAGGTGCTGCACGGGGAGAGCAGCGGAACCGGCAAGGGGCGGGCAGGCAGGCGAGTTTCAGACAGCATCATATACAGCAAGGCGGGGAATGGCAAAGCAGGCAGAAGAGGAGGAGGGGGCAGGCTTGTACAGCTTGTACGCGGCACGCAGGTGCCACGCCCCGCTTGTACAGCTTGTACATTTGCCGCACACCGGTACCAACTCCAGCTTGTACAACCCGGCGCCAACTCAGCCACCCTGGGTGGTGTCCTAGCAGCGGCAGGGCAGCCACACACATGTGACAACAAATGCAGGCAGGCCAGGCAGCCCCGCTGCCCTGCCCCTCCCGCCCCGGGCCTCACAGGCGGTGGCGTGCGGTGGGCGTGCCGCCGGGAATGCCGCTGGTCACACGCACAAGCATCGTGCCCGGCTCTGTGGCCACCGTCTCCACGGAGTGCCCCTCCTGCATGCTGGCCCGCCGCAGGTGCCTGGGCTTGGAAGCAAACGCAGTGGCAGCTGCCGAGGCGGTGGGGGTGAGGGCAGAGCCTCCCTGCCAGGAGCCATGGGGGGAGTGGCCCAGCGACGCCCCGCCGCCGCCTCCCGCCTGCTGCTGCTCGGCGGCCGCTGCCGCCGCGTCCCCCGCAAACGGCGACCGCCGCGACAGCTGCCCGCCAGGCTGCTGCACGCCCTGTGCCTGCGGCGGGCTGGGGCGGGCGCTGTCGGTGCCCGCCGCCGCCGCCGCCACCCCCTCGGGGCTGCTGCCTCCCGCCTCTGACCCCCTGCCGCCCTCGATCACCGAGCTGGGGAGGGAGAGCAGCTCACGGGGCCTCAACTGCTCGGCTTCTGCCGCCGCTGCCGCCTGCTGTGCGGCAGCCCGCCCGGGGGCCGGCCTCAGCAGCGTGTCCACAACGCCGCCCGCCCCAGAGGCCGCCACATTCACCGCGCCCTGCAGGCCCGCTGCCACCACCCGTGGCACGTCCCGCGCCTGCAGAGGCTGCGTGTCCATCGGGCCCCGCAGCTCCACGCTCGACTTGTTGCCTGCAGGGGAGCGGCGGCGGCGGCGAAAGGCATGGCGATAGACGTGACGGCCAGCGGGCGGCTGTTGCGTGGCTGTGCGTGCCCTGACGCCCCCGCCAGTTATGAGTGTTGTGCGCACTAGAGGCTGGGGTGCCGGACGGCCGAGCGCCCTAGGCCAATCCGCTCAACCACTCCCAAGTTGCATCACTGTACACACACCTTCCCCGCTCACCCACAATTGCAAACTTGGTGCCCTGGCCCTGCAGGCCCCGTCCGTCCTGCCCATATACCTCCCGATCCCACCCCGCCCCCACTCACCCACGGTGGTGATCTTGATGCCCTGGCTGTACCGCCTGTGCGGCACATGCGCCAGCCCCACCATCACCTCGTCCTGCTTGTTCATCAGCACCAGCTTGTACTCCAGCAGGGCCTGTTGTGCCAGGGAGGGGGTGAGGGTGGTCACTGGTGTGAGTGCACACAACGCTGCTGGATGTGTGCATCAGCTTGCACTGAAGCGACGCCCAGCGGTGGGAAAGGAAGCGGACAGCGTCCCGCTCTGCTTCTAAACACATGGCAGCTATGCCATTTCGAGCCCTGCGCCAGCCCAAACACCAGCAGGGCTGTGGTTGCTGGCGCTGGCGGTAGAAGAAGAAGAAAATGACCCATGGACGTCAAGCCCAAAGGCCTGCACTGCGCTTGCACTGGTGGCCACGCCCTTTCTGGGCCAGCTTGGGACCGCGCCCCGCCCCTGCCCCAACCCCTCCCCCCCGCCTCTGCCGCACCTGGCCGACCTCCCCGTTGCCCATCATGGCCGCAGAGGCGCCCCCTCCCTCGCTGGGCTCGGTGTGCAGCGTCTCCGTCATGCTGGTGCCTGCAGGGGGCAGGCAAGAGGCAGGCAAGGCATGGGCAGGTGGGCTTCGGCAGGCGAGGCGGATGAAGTACACCTATTGCGGGGGCTCAACCACAACAAGGGCATGCAGGCGAGGCCAGGGAACGCGGGGGCCGCCCCGCCCGCCGCCTCTTTGCCCGGCAACCCCGCCATAAAGCACCTCCCCACATGTCTTATCTACGTCCCTGCCCCCGGGCTTACCTGGCGTGAACACCTCCCCATAGTCCCAGGGCAGGGCAGCCCCAAACAGGAAGGGCTGGCCGGGGGCCGACAGGCGGTCCTGGTAAAACAGGTCCACTCCTGCATCACACAGCGTGGTCCCACCAGGCAACTGAGTAAATTGGGCGGCGAGGCAGGCTGATTCTGTGGTTGCACTTGGACTTGTGAGGAGGGTGCCGGTTGAGGGGTAGGGCAGGCAGCAGGCGAGGCACAGCCAGAGCAGGGGTGGTGTTGTGGCTGGCCCGGGTGCTGGCCAGCCTCAGGCAGCCGACGCACAAGCACGCCCTGCCTCACCGGTGCGGTTGTTGAGCCAGTAGGGCGAGTAGAGGGTGACGCGTGCGCTGCCCGCGGCTGCCACCGCGTTGCGCTCGCCCAGGCTGTTGTGCAGGCCCAGGTGCAGCAGCGGCGGCGTGCGCACTGCAGATGGTGGGGCAATTTGGGTGCGTGGGGTGTGGCGGGAGGGTGGGAGGGTGAGGGAGGAACACTTTGGCGGGACGGGTGGGCAAACACAGCGTACAGCACCAAAGACGAGTCCAAAGTAGCAAGTGCTGGCCGCCAGCCGGTGGCCAAACAAAACACACAACCCTAACAATGACAACAGCCCTCCAGCACATCATCAGTGGCATCGGTTGCCTCTGACCGAGGCTTGACACACGCACAGACGAATGAAAACCCCATTAGCACCCACCTTGCACATCGTCTGTGGCGTCAGTTGCCTCTGAGCGAGGCGATCCGCCGGGCGGGAGGCACTCCCGCCGGTCGTGCCGCTTCCAGGCAGCGTCGGTGCAGTGGCACCGCCACGCCTCGAAGGCCGCGCGCAGCCGCTGCCTCTCGGGTGCCTCCTCCTCTCCCCCACTCTCCTGCTCCTCCTCTCCTTGCTGCTGCTGCCGCTGCGCCGCTGCCGCAGCTTTGGCAGCGGCAGCTGCCTCGTCCTGCTGCGTCGCCTTGAGCCACCCCCAAAGGGGCGACTTGGGCGTCGAGGCCGCCGCCGGCGCGCCTGCTGTGCCTGCCACGCCTGCTGTGCTTGCCGTGGCAGCAGCAGTAGTGCCGGTGGCTGCCACAAAGGGGCTGCTTGCAACCAGCTGCTCCACAGCCTGCTCCTCAGGCTGCTCCTCTGGAACCGCCTCCAGGGCCACCACCGTCCCTTCGTCTCCTGTGCTGCCCCGTGCCGGCGAGCTGCCCTGGGCTGCTGCCGCCGCGCTGCCCGTGGCTGCTGCCAGGGTCATGCCGCCGCCCGGCTGCTCTGACAGGAGGTCTGAGCGGCGCAGACGGTCGGACAGCAGCGCACGGCTGCTGGCCCGGCTGTCCAAGGAGGGGGAGGCATTGGTGGAGGTACCCGCCCCGCCAGGGCTGCTGGGCCCTGCCGCCTGGCCACCGCCCGCCTGTGCGGCGCCAGAGGAGGGCGCCGGCGGCGGGCCGTCGCCGCCGCTCTTGCCGCCCCGCCACACAAAGCAGCCCAGGGCGCGGGCAAACCGGCTGGGGCCCGCCCGGCGTTTGGCCACCCGCCCGCGGGCCACGCCGCCTGGCGGCACGCCCGGCCGGCCTGCCTCCCCAGCTGCCGCTGCTGCTGCCTGGGCTGCGGTGTCGCTGGGCGCCGCTGAAAGCGGGACGTTTGTGAGGAGGTGCGCCTCTGATGCTTGAGACGGCGAGGGTGCCGCTGACGGGCCGGGGCCCGCAGCTGCGCCTTTGGGCGTGGAGGCAGCAGAGGCACTGCCGCCCCTGGCAGAGCCCTCTGCTGATGTCTCACGCACTGGCAGCAGCGGCATGGGAACCGCCGCGGGCGCAGATGCGGGTGCTGCCGCCTGCGCCTCCTGCCCCTGCTGCTGCTGCCCATCCTGCTGCAGCGGCTGCGCCTGCTGATCCTGCTCCTGCTGCTCCTGCTCCGACTGCTGTTGCTGCTCTTCCTCCTCTGACCCCCGTGGGCTCCGCTCTCCTGCCGGCGGCACTCGCTCCACAATGATGTGCCCAGCCGAGGCATGCCGCACAGAGATGGCCGCCGCCGCCGCCTGGGCGGCCGCTTCAGCCGCCTCGCTGTCAAGAGACACCCCGGACTGCACAGACGACCGGCCCTGCCGCTCGACCTGCCCCTGCACCTGCCCGCCTGCCCGCACCGGCTGCCGGCGCGGCGGCGAGAGCTCCACCATGCCCGACCGCCGCCTGCGCGCCTCAAAGACGGTGGGGAAGCGCTGCCGCCGGGCCTGCTGCTGCTGGCTGAAGCTGCCCGAGCCTGAGGAGCGCTTGAGGGCGCCCAGGCCGCTGCGGCGCAGCTTGACTTGCACCACATCAGAGGACGCGCGCCCTGCACGCTTAGCCATTGCGCGCAGCCTGCAGAGGCAGGCAGCCCGGAGCGGCTCAGTGGTGCTAGTAGGGGGGGGGGGGGGTTGCACGCTGCCTGTACTGGCGGTGCAAGTAACAGACAGCACATCAGCCAACGCCTGCAGATGCTTGCCAATGCCGGCCCCAACAACCACAAGCCATTAACCACCTGCATGTACCTGGACTGCCCTCCGCCCCTGCATCCCTCCCTACCTTCCTCCACCCTGAGAGATCCCCTCCCCTCCCACCCTCCCTCCCTCTCACCTGCCCCACGCCGCCTCCACATCTGCCTTGGAAAGCGCCAGCTTGGTGTCATAATGGAACTGGGCATGCAGCATGCGCATGTGCAGCGCTGCGTCCTTGAGCTTTGCCAGGTAACGGTCCACGGCTCCCGGTGCTTCCAGGCAGGTCGGCAGCCCCATGCCCACGCCCACCATGCGCAGGGGGACCTCGTGGGGCAGCCTGGGGGGGCGGGGCAGGGTGGGGGAGGGGTAGAAGCATGGCAGGAGAGGCAAGCGGGAGTCAGTGTCAAGAGTCAGATGATGGTGCACAGACCTGAGCAGGCAGGCGGTAAGTTACGGCAGGCAGACGAGTGCAGTACAAGGGCCGGGCAAGGATCGTGGGTGGATCAGGGCTCACTTGGGTGGCCGCTGCAACGCACCACCTCTGCCCTTTCTGCCTCCTCCCCACTACACACACAGAGCACAGACAAGCCAAACCAAAACTAAAACAAATTAAAACCCAAACACAGCCAAACAAACCACGGGGCTCACTTGGGTGGCGGCTCTGGCGCCCCTCCGCCGTCGCCGCCCGCGGCGTGCCTCGATCCCAGGCTGACAGTGGACCACTTGGTGCTCCTCATCCCAATCTCCTCCACGCTTACGTGCATCTGCACCACCTGGCGCATGTCCAGGTACAAATTCTGCAGGGGTGGGGCGCAGTACACACGGGGCGGTACAGCATGGGTGGGCGCAGTGCAGGGTGCTGTGCGTGTGCGCGGGGGCGGGGGGGGCAGTACAGGCGGGCATTGTGCAGCAGCTGCTGGACAGGGGCGGCAAAGGGTGTGGCAGGGGGATCCGGAAGTTTCTGGATCCGCCTGGAATGGCGAGAGAGGTGCTTTGAACACTGGCAGGTTCTGGGAGTGCACTCACCACCGAGTTGCCGGGCAGGATGCTGAGGGTGGAGTACCGCCCCAGGGAGCCCCGGCGGTTGGCGGCGCTGGGGCCCACCCCCCGTGGAGAGATAAAGTCAAGGAAGGCCTCGTGGGGGGCGCGGGGCGTGGGGGCAGGGGCGGGCCCGGTGCCAGTGTGCGAAGTGCGGCGCCGGCTGGGGGCGCCGGAAGAGCGCTGCGGGGCGGGTGGGCAGAGACACGGAGCAGCGGTGGAGGTGCGTGCTCAGGTCAGAGGGAGCTCGGCAGTACCAGTTGTACTGCCACTGTGCATCCCACTTGCAACCTGCTGACAGTGTCCCAGGCTGGGTGTGCAACAGGGTGCGATAGGCGGGCCTGCACTTGGACAACCTCGCAGGCAACAAACCCCGGCTCCAGCACCACAGCGCACCCACCGGTGAGAAGCGGCCCAGCCCCAGGGTGTCGGGCGGTCCCATGCTGGTGGGCGGCGGGCCCCCGCTGTCCGCGCTGGCGCTGCTGGGCAGGTGCTGCCACAGCAGGACGCGCATCTCGTAGGGCAGCGCGTTCTGCAGCACCAGCGTGGGCTGCACCGACAGCGTCACCTCCAGGGGGGCCGAGGCCCGCTGGATGCTGCCCGGGGCCACGCACTCCATGTGCTTGAACGCCTGGAACTCGGACACTAGCTGCAGGGGGCAGGGGACGGCAGCACACTCGCAAAACATGTTGGGCAGTGAGCTGAAGTACATGCGTGTACACCTGTAGGTCCGACACTGGCAGTGGGGCAGGTGACAGCAAGGAACAGGCGGAAGGGGAAGGGAGGGTCGGGCAAGGCAGGGCGTGGCGGGCAGGGCGCACACTGCCACAACACAAAGGCCCTCAAAGAGGTAAACAAGAACTGCATGGACTGGCAAGTGCATGCTACCACCTCGAGAGGTGCCCTCTCCTCTCCCTGCCCTCCCCACCACCCACAGCCCCACCTTGGCGGGCACGGCCTGCAGGGCCACGTGCAGCGGCACCTCCTCCATGCCCAGGAACTCGGGGTCGCAGGACACATAGCCCTGTGGCAGAGGGGGCAGGGTGGGCGGGGCGGCGGCCGGTGAGTGGGCACGAAAGGAGGGGCCACTGGCAGGCCAGGCTGGCGAATCGTGCAGCCGAGGGGCGGAGCACGCGCTGCCCAGCAGCGCTCACGCAAGGCTGCCACACAACCACCCTCCTGCCTGCCGCCAAGCCGTCACACGTGCGCCTACACACACATGCGCCTGCACATGTGACCCATGTGCATGCTGCAGCTGCTGCGCTCAGTGCTGGTTCCACCCTGCCCCTCCCTCCAGTCCTGCCTCCGCCGCGCCCCCACCTGCTGGCTCAGCATTGCGTCGATGTTTGGTGTGAGGCGGATGACGTCGCGCGAGGCCTCCTGGAAGCCGTCGGGACGCAGGAACAGGCGGCCCCCCAGCACGGCAGTGAGCGGCAGGTAGCAGCCTGAAGGGGGGGGGGCAATGGCGGGGTGTGTGAATTGGCAGAGCTCCGTCGGGGAGACGGGTGGGCACGCGATGGCGCTGACGTGGCGCACGTGAGGCCTGCCAGCTGTGCGATGCCAGCTGGGTGTTTGACAGCTCCCCTGCTGCACAGCCTTCACAACTGGCTGGAGCCGTGCCACCCCGCCCACCTGTCTGCTGCCTCAGCGGGCCCACGTTGATGTCCCCCTCGCTGACTGAGTAGCCGCTGCCGCGCGCCCCTGCGCCGCCCACTGGCGGGGGCACCAGCGAGGTGGTGGGCACGTGCAGGCGCAGGCTGACGTCTCTGCACGCACAAAAAAAAATGGGCGGGTCGGAAGAGCGGATGTAGCGCTGTGTGAGACCTTGAGGAGGCTGGGTGGTACACCAGGCTGAGGCAGCAAAAACACGCCACCCCCTCCCATGCAGTGCACAGCAGAAGCAGTACACTGGGCACCGCCAAGGGATTCACATGGGGTATCGGCGATGCCCCTGCTTGCCTGTCGATCGAGTTCTCCACCCACACCCCAGAGTGCATGGTGATAATCTTGGTACGGCCGACCTGGGGGGGGGGGGGGGGGGGGGGGGGGGGGGAGGGGAGTAACCGAGCAGGCGCACGTATGAGGGGCCATTGAGGGGCGATTGAGGGTCGGGGCGAGCGCGAGGCATGCACGCACAGCGGGCAGCGAGGGGTGTGGCCACCACTTTATCTAGCCATTATTCAAGCCTCACCAGGATGCTGTCGATGATGAGGGGCACTTGCACAACCTTATGAAAGCTACATTTCAAGGTGATCAAGGTCAATGGAGCCCCCCATGAGAGCAAGGCTCACCAGGATGATGTCGATGATGAGAGGCACCCACGTGGAGTCTGCCGGAGAGGTCATGCGGTAGCGGTACTTGCCCACAACGTTCACCGCCACGTCCTGCGGTCGGGGAAGAGGGAGCGAAGCTTTGGGAGGCGGGGATCAGCGGACAAGGGCATGCTTGGGCGGGTGTGCTGCCGCGCAGCTTGGGGCTGCGTGTTGCTGATGAATGACGCTGCCATCTGATGCACTGTTGCTGGCTGGCTGGCTGGCTGCAGTCGTTCTTGGTGAGGTGCCCTCACACCAACCCACTCGGTCACAACAGGACGCACTTCCGCACCCCACCCACACACCATGACCGGCATCCAGTTGCCCTCAAAGTGCAGGTTGATGGTGGCCCCCAGCCGCTCGCTGCCCACCGCCGAGGAGCCAAAGCCGGAGAAGGAGAGGCGCCGGGTGGCGGGCACCACCCGCAGGTTCTCGCTGGCACCGCTCTCCAGGCAGTACACCGGGGAGCGGGGGGCGCAGTCCTGCTTGGGGCGGGAGGGATGGGACAGAGGGATGGGGCGGGGTGGAGAAGGGGAGGAGAAGGGGAGGAGGGAGAGCGCATGCAGTATGTTCAACATGACAATGAAAGCATGCGGCACCCTTGTTCCAAAGCAGGCTGGCTCAAAGGCCACCTCCAAGCGACAACCCCTACGCTGCATCATCCCTTCTTGCGTTGCCTGCGGGCCAGACATAGCGACCAGCTTGCCGCCCCGCCCCACCCCGCTGTGCTGCCTGGCAGCAGCCAGGCACCCACTCCCGCCCTGCCCGCCCACCTTGCCGCCCTCGGTCCAGTAGAACACCTTCATGCCGCTCTGGTTCTGGATCAAATACTTTTGTGGGGCACGAGACATGACGCCGCTGCTGGAGGCAGCCGCCGCCGTTGCCGACGTCCCGGGAGCGGGGCCCGCCGCCGCCGTGGCTGCCGGCACGGCGGTTGCCGGGCCCAAGCCGGCGCGGCCGTGTTCCGCTGCGCCGTTGCCAGCAGTGGCGGGAGGCAGGGGCAGGGTCACTCCGGATTCAAAGGAGCCGCCGGCGTGCTGCGACAGCGCATCGGAGCCGCCCCGCTGCAGGTCGCCCAGAGAGGCCAGGGTGGAGTACTCTGCAGGGGCGGCAAGGGGGGGCGGGGGGCAGGTCGCTGAGGAACAGCAGGCAAGGGAAGTCGAGAGGGATGGGATGATGATATGCAGGGCCCGCATTGGTTCCAAGGGCAGGGAGGCGTATAGCCATCGTTCAGCCTGCCTGGCCCCACACCCTACGTCTCCCCAAGTCTTCCCTTCTACGCCCACCCTTCTCCCTCCCCTGGACCAGCTGTCTCTACAGGCACAGCGGCACAGGCGGGCGCCCCCTCTGTCTGCATCTGTTTCTAAAGGCACTGGCACCCACCCTGCGCGTCCCGCATGAAGGCCAGCGCATCCCCGATGGACAGCAGGGAAGCTGGGTTGAAGTTGATGTCCAGGTGCTGCTCGCTGGTCATCCAGATGTTGCTGCAAAGGGGCGGAGGGGTGGAGGGGCGAGGCGACGCGGTGATGTGGGAAGTGGAAGGGTGGGGTGGAAGCACATGCTGCAAAGGACCCGATGCTGTGCCGCTCACATCCGCCTGTTGCTAAGGCAGAGGCATTTCGACACTTGCGCCCCGTCAGACTGCACTCTGCTTGGCTTGGCTTGGCTGTGGCTGTGGCTGTGCCCCGCCCCGCTCACATCTGCCTGTCTGAGAGGTAGACGGGGGACACGACGTCCACAAACTCGGCTGTGAGGGGCCACGAGTCGTACAGCGCCTCCCAGCGCGAGGTGGAGGAGTTGAGGAAGGAGGCGTAGCTCTTGAGGGACAGGCGGCCTGCGGTGGGAGGGGCAACAGGGGGTAGGGGATGTGGTTGAAGAGGGCAGGGGCGTTCGGGAGGTGAGGTGAGGGTGGAGGCGTGGCTGCTCAGCAACAGGGGGTCTGTGCGGAGAGCAAGGCAGGAAGGGGGTGGAGGAGACGGCAGGCGGAGACGTTAGGGCGCCTTCCTGGCACCAGCTGCCCTGCCCCTCCCGCCCCTGCCTGCTCATGGCCGGGCCCACCGCCCGCCGCACCTGCTTTGTTGGGCGGCCGGTCGGGCAGCAGCGTGGCGGTATCATACGCCAGCACCACCCCCGCCAGGCTGCACTGCAGCACATCCGGCGCCCCAAACGTTTCAGGCTTGTCGTTGCACAGCACAGCCGTGGCCTGCTGCACGCCCAGGTGGATCTGAAGCGAGGAGGGGCGGAAGGGGGCGCTGGCCGCCGGCGCCTGCGCTGTCGCCGCAGCGCATGCAGCGGGCGTGCCGGCGGCGGTGCCCGCCACCGCTTCCACCGCCAGCAGGGCAATCTCGGATTCGGATGACAGGCTGCGGTGCAGCCTGCCGCTGCCGCCGCTGGCGGAGGGCGACGTCACGCGGGAGGAGGCGAGCGCAGGTGTGGCCAGCACGACACGCTGCACCGCCGTGGAGGCGGAGCGCCAGAAGGGGATGTGGCTGAATGCCGCCCGCAGCGTGAGTGCGCCCGCCTCGATGCGCAGCAGGGTGGAGGAGGTGGCGCGGTACCGCTGCAGGTACAGCAGCTGGCTGCGGTCCTGCAGGAGGAGGGGGCGGGGCAACAGGGGGCGGCCAGCGGGTGCCGGAGCAGGGCCCGGTGATGCTGTCAAGAGGGATGTAATGTGCCACTCAGCAAACAGGTCACGCGTGTGCTCAGCTGGCGGTGAACTTGCATTGCGTGCCGAGTGAGGGTGGCACGGTTTCTGACTGCCACACCACGCCACCCCGCCCCCAGCCTACCTGGCTCTGCTGCTTGTACCCGTGCAGCAGCTTGCGGGTGTGCGGGGAGGCCACATCCATGACCAGCTCGTCCACCAGCTGCCACGGCTTGCCTGCACGGAGGGCAAGCCAGCAAGCGAAAAACGACTGGAAGTTAGGGAGGGCAGGGTGGGCAGAGGTGGGATGCCTGGGCGGCACAGTCTTGCTGCATTGCATGCACACATGTTGCATGCACATTGTAGAAGAAGGCTGGACTTTCAAGCTACGCACCATAGGGGTCCCCTCCATGCCCCACTGTGCCCACCTTTGCCAGCACAGATTCCCTGGCTACCCCATCTCATGTGCTTGATTGAGTGCATTGCCTGTGTGCACAAGGCGCCTAAACCCCTCACCGTAGGGGTCTCCCCCCAGCTCCACTGTATCCACTGTTGCCAGCACAGAGTCCAGCCTGCGGGGCCCAGACGTCCCCCGCGCCACCCCCTGCAGCACCGCCACCGCCTGCGGCAGCGCGGAGGGCCGGCTGCCCGCCGCCGCCTCCGCCTTGCGCGCCAGGTAGCGGCGCCAGCACTGCTGGATGAGGGTGGCGGCGCGGTGCAGGCGCTCCACCTCCCACTGCTCGGCGGCTTGCGGTACCTGCAGGGTGGTGACAGGGCAGCGTAGGTGGGCGAGCGGGCAGGGAGGAGGACAGGTGACCAGGCAGGGAGAGTAAGAGGGGTTGGCCAGGGGTGCAGCTCTGCTAGGCCTGCTGGGCGCAGCGGACGCAGCACAACTCGAGGGGAGGCGAGCAGGCACCCCTAGACCCCCTCCCACCCACCTTCATGTCCACATCCACTTTCAGGCTGAAGGGCAGCATAGCGCAGTTGACGACGGCGGCGGGGTCCCGCACGAAAGCGGCGGTGTCCCGCAGGTCGACCTGCCGGGTTTCGTGGGTGAAGAATGAAAGGTGAAAAATGAGAAGGGCAAGGGTGGGCACTCGAGCTGGGCAGCGATGGGTGGGTGCAGTGAGCACAGTGGCATTGGTCAGGGCCAGACACAGCAGCATGAGCAACATTTCATCCAGCACCCGAGTGCCCACCTACCCACCTTTGCAGCGGCGCCTTTCTTGTAGGTGCTCTAACCCTCGTCTCCCCTCGCCCACCCATCATACCCACTCACAACCAAACCTCCCGGCATGTCATGCCATGACCACCCACACACCTTGATGTTGCTCTCCCCGTCGCCCCCATAGCTGTAGGCAAAGCGCAGCGCGGTGGTGGTCAGCGCCAGGCCCCGCTCCTCCAGCGCCAGCCGCTCATCTGCGCAGGGTGCGGTGGGGCAGGGGTGAGGAGTTTGGGTGTTAGGGGCGAGGGGCCGGGAGTTCGAGGTGCTGGCCTGGCAAGGCTCCTCACCCGGCCGCGCAATGCCACCGGGTATTGCCAACCCAGCGCAGACCCAGGGACAGCTGAGATGTAAAAAGCAGCCACCCCCCGATTCCCTCTGTTAAGGTGCCGCCTCCCTCCCCACCCTGAACTGTCACTCACTCTTGTCGTCCACCTCCCCCAGCACAGCAAAGGCCAGCGCCATGTCGGCCACCTGCTCAAACCCGCTTTTCTGCTGGAGTGGATCGCAAGGGCGGGTGGGGAGGGGGAGCGGGGGTGTGCGGCGACGTGTGTGAGAAAGCAGGAAGGCAGGCAAGAAACACGCACAGTGCCGCACAGACTATCTGTGAGTGCTGATTTGAGTGATGAAAAATACTCAGCTCAGACAGACCGCCGCCATGGTGCGTGTAAGGTTGGTGGGCAGCCGCGCCGGCTGACACAGGCCTGCACGCTGCCCCTCGCCAGGCGCCCCGCCCACACACCTGCTCGCCCTCGGGTGTGTTCCATAGAACGCTGCTCATCTCCTGGGCGCCCACCACATCGTACACAGGTATGAAGATCTGAAGCAGGGAGGGAGGGGAGGGAGGGCGAACATCGCATAAGGCATCAGCTGCAGAGGCTGTCCTGTGCCACCTGCGCCTTGAATTCGAACCAGGACCAACCCCAAAACCTGGACACCACACATCATGCACATTGTGCGACAAGTAGCAAGGGTAACTAAACCCAAACCCCTACCTGCGACTGCGTGACCAGCAGGTTGAAGTAGAACCAGGCGGAGGGTCCAGTGGAAGCGGGCGCCTGCGCGTGGCTGGCGCCCCGCCGCCCCGCGGGCATGGGCTGGCGCAGGTCGTCCCGCTCGTCGGGCGGGCGCTGCGGGCTCCAGGGCGCCCCAAACAGGTTGGTGATGCTCCACACCTGCGTCAGCCGGCGAGCGATTGGGGCAGTGATTCGGACGAATGGAACTTGAAGCAGCTTGAATTTGAAGGGCCAGCTTGGGGGGCGGAAGGAACAACACACACTTCGCCCACACAACAACCACAAATCAGCCCGCGCCAGCTTCCACCAACCGCTCACCAGCGACAGATTTTGGAGGTAGGGCCAGTTGATTGAGGAGCACAGCTGATGGGCGAATCTAGCCAGCACCATTACAGTAGGACTCAACCAGCCCTGCCTATGTCCCCTTAACACCCTCACCAGCGACAGGTCCTTGAAGCGACAGGTCCTTGGCCAATCAAGGCAAATCCCTAACCACCATTCCTCACAACCACCAGTCAAGTTTACCACCATTCCTCACAACCACCAGTCAAGTTTACCACCATCCCTCACAACCACCAGTCAAGTTTACCACCATTCCTCACAACCACCATCCAAGTTTACCACCCAACCGCTCACCAGCGACAGATCCTTGAAGTAGGGCCAGTTGAGCAGGGCATCGCTGATGGCCACCTCCACCGCCATCGTCGAGTCGGGCTGCATGGCCAGGGACACCTCCAGCTTCACCTGGGCGGCAGACCCGGGCGGAGCGCGCGTGCTGCAGGCAGGGCGGGCACGAGGGAGGTAATGAGCGCAGGAGGGAGGGCGAGGTGCGGCAGGTGGGCAGGTGGGCGGGCGCGGAGGAGCATGCTCGGTGCCGTGCCTCTGCTCCGCACTAAAGGCTTGCCAGAGGTTGAAGGCAGGACACATGAATGGCTGTCCTTCGAGTGCCAGGTAAAAGCTAAGCCAGCCACCCATGCGTGCTCACCGCGCGCCGGTGGCCTCGCTGGGTGGGATGGTGTGGGGTGCCGTCAGCGCCTTCACCACCGCCACATCCTCTCCATCCCCCAGCAAATCCTCCGAGATCAGCTCAATCACGCGGCCATAGAGGTGGTTGTGGTGGTTCCCCTCGCCAGGAGCGCCAGGCTGGCCCGCGCCGCCGGGGGCGGGGGTGTCGCCATGTGCGGAGCCGGGGCCGCCGGTGCTGGGCGTGAGCACCGACCGCCGGCGCTCCGCCTGCTCAGACAGCCGGCGGGCGACTGCGGCGAGGGGATGGGCAAAGGGTGCCAAAGGTGAGGTGCGGCAGGAGGGCGAGAGGGCAAGCACGTCATGCACAGCATGCACAGCATGAGAGCTCTGGAAGGCCAGCAGGCACACCACACCGAACAGCCCCTTGTGCCAAGGTCACCATGGCTTTCTCAAGGGCAAGTGCAGAGGCGGTTCCTCACCAGACAGGCGCAGGCCGGTGTGTGCTCGGGCGTCCCCCATGCCCGAGTGCCGCCGGTCGCCGCCCGTGAGGCCCGCCAGCAGGCCGGAGCCGCCAGAGGACCCAGGCCCCAGCAGGCCTGGCGTGCCGTCGTGGCGGGGGTGGGAGGAGCCGGGCAGCATAAAGCTGAAGCCGCCTGCAGGTCGGGCAGTGTGGCACAGGTGGGCGTGATGTGATGCGGTGTGAGGGTATGGGAATGGCAGCACCACTCTGGGTGAGTGTGCACGGCAAACCTTGACACTCCTCCAGACATGTCTTCTCTTCCCTGGCACGTCCTCTGGCGAACACATCGTGCATCCCACCAGGCGCACCCTGGTGCTTGACCTCGACTCACCTGTGCTGGGCGTGGCCGGCGTGTCGGCAAAGGTGCCCGGCAGGCTCTCCAAGTCGCTGGCGTCCATGCTGACAGCGCTGCTGGGGTCCCGCCGGTGCACAGGCCCGCGCGGCAGCTGCCCCACTGCCGCAGCAGGCGTGACCTCGCCGCTGCTGCTGCTGCCGTGCAGCTCCAGCGTGGCGTGCCGGGCGGCGTTGTAGATGCGCAGCATCTCCTCCTCTCCCTCGGGACGCTGCCCGCCTGCCCCTGCCCCTGCCCCTGCCCCTGCCCCTGCTGCTGCCGGCGGCGCCGCCCGGCCGCGGTCCCCCGCCGCGTCCCGCCACCGCCCCCCAGCCTCCCTCGTCAGCTCCTCTGCCGCCGCCTTGGAAAGCACGCGCTGCCGCACCTCTGCCGGCGCCAGGCCGTCGTCTGCCCCGTCAGCACCGCCGCTGCCAGCCTGGCGGTCCAGGTGGCGCCGGTGCGCCTCCAGAGCGATGTCGGCAAACGTGGGGGTGGTGTGCCCGCTATCGGAGAAGTGGGAGGGCGGGGTTGCCATCCCGGCCTCCTCCTCGAGCTCCTCCTCCTCAGCCACCAGCAGCGGCCGGGACTGGCGCACAAACTGCTGGAGCCTGCAGGGTCGGGGGTTGCGGCGGGAGGAGGCAGCATCAACAAGTGAGTGGTTGGAGACTGACGCAGCGGTGACAGCGGTGGACGATCCAACCAGCTGCAAGGCGGAAGTGGGGTGGGGTGGGAGCGGTTGTTGCGAGCAGCAGGGCGGGCGCGTTGAATTTGCGCGTTTACCACGGGTGCCGAGCGAACTCTTGGTGCACATACACACGCTCCGGCTCCACACAGCCCACCTGTTGGCCCCCCACATGTCTGTCTGCAAATCCTTTGTCCACCCACCCCCCCGTCCAGCCCCCCACACAGCCCACCTGTACGCCAGGCGCAGGTCCTGCACATCCAGGCTGTGGCTGGCGATGCGCATGTAGGTGGCGCCACCGCCAGCCACGCCCAGGTCAAAGCGCAGGGTGGAGACCTGAGGGGGAGGGGGGCAGGGTAACAGGAGTGTGAGCGGGCAGAGGAGTTGGGGGGGCAGGGTAACCGGAGGGTGAGCTGCTGAGACGCGCAAGGTACGGTGGGGTGGGGTGGGTGCCTGATAAGGCAGCGCTGGTGTCGGCAGCCGCCTACCCAATTCTGCCCTGCCCCGCCCCGCAGTATCCCGCGCCCGCACCCCTCTAACCTGGAAGCGCATGAATGGGTGCAGCTGCTCCGCTTCCTGAGGCCCCGAGTACAGCCAGGCTGGGGAGGCGTCTGACCACTCGCGGGGGTGCGCCTCAAACACAGCCTGGGCGACACAGGGGGGGAGGCAGGGCATGAGATGGGCGGGTGGGTGGGTGAGCAGGCAGGTGAGTGGGTGAGGGGGCAGGCAGGGAGCCCTGGGAGGCGAGGACAAAGAGCGAGAGTGGACACACTAGGCGCCCTCAATCCCCTGCACAGTTCCCTGCTCCCTCCCGCTTCAAGGTCGAGCATGCTGTTGCCACCCGTGTTGTGCCAACGACTTCCCCGCCAGCTGTCACAGGCAGCGGCTGCCAGGCGTGCCCACCGAGAGCTTCTGGGAGGCGATGGTGAGGCGGAAGGTGGGGGTCTGCCCCGGCTGCGGCCCAAACTTCATGCGCGGGTTGAAGTTGACCTGCCAGGTGGGTGGGAGGGGGTGGAGTGCGGCAGGGTTCGACATTTCGGGCAGGGACAGGCAGGCAGTCAGGCAGGCAGGCAGGCAGGCCACATGCTTGGGGCGCTCACCAAACGCATTGGGCCCCCTTCGTCTACTGCCCCGCCTGTCGCCACCCCCTGTGCAGTGCCGCCCCGGCCCTTTTCAAAACCCAAAGCCGCCTCCGCTGCTGCACCCCCCTGGCCCCGCAGTCCCCACCCACCTGCGGCGGCACCGAGGGCTGCTGCGGCTGCGCCGCCGCCGCGGCTCCCGGCTGTGTGGGGTCCACATGTTTCTCTGGGTGCAGGTACTCGTCCAGGTTGCCCCCCACAAAGTCCATCAGGGCTGCAGGCAGAGGGGCGGGCAGGCAGGCGGGCGGGGGTAGGCAGGCGGGCGGGCGGGCAGGTGAAGAGGGGCCAGGGTGAAGGTCGAAGCCAACCTTGTGCTCACATCAGTCGTCTTTGATTGATGTGATGTGCCTGCTGGCCAGACTTTCCTTGCAACCACCACCTGACCCACTCACTGGTGAAGTTGGGCGCATTCAGCACGGCGTTGAGCGGGGAGGCTGAGAAGTGCAGTAGGGGGGTGTTGGTCTCGGGCTGCTTGAACATGGCCAGAGCGATGTGGGTGGGCTTGATGAAGGGGGAGCTGCAGCAGGGGGAGGACAGCACGCAGCAGGCAATGTCAAGGCAGGAAGTGGGGACGGGATTTTGAGAAGGCTGGGCAGGGTGGGGTAGGCGGGGTGGTTCCCAGCGCGGGGAGGTGAGAGTGTGCCAAGCAACACATGGCAGGCAGGCATGGCGTGCGGACAGCAGGAGGCAGCAGGAGGCAGGCCGACAGGCAGGCATGCAGGCGGGCGGGGAGGCGGGCGGTCACTCACCCCACCACCAGGTCCCACACGTCGATGGGCCATGAGAAGGAGGCCAGGGAGGGGGGCAGGAAGGAGCCCTGCCGCGGGTTCACATACCCGGCACCCTTCTCCTTCTGCAGGGAGACCACCCAGGCGGGGCGGGGCGGGGGGTGGGTCCATGAGGGTGAGGGGCGAGGCAGCGTGATGCGCATGGGGCCCCTTCATTGGCAGGGGCCATGCTGCCGGTGTGATGGCCTTAAAATCGCAGCAGAAATCGCAGAAACGAAATCTGCTGAGCTATGTATTGCATACGTGGTCGATCATGAAACAGCAGCCAAAGAAGTGTAGTGAGGCGCACCTGGTAGAAGAAGTTGGGCACCCGCACCAGCTGGCCGCGCGTGACGGTGAAGTCGGTGATCACAATCACAAACGAGGGGTCTGGCAGGGGGCGCTCTGCAGCGGCACAAAGGGCAGGGGGCAGCAGAGGAGGGGGTCGGACTGCTTTGCGTTCTACCCTGGCCTCTGCCACGCCTGGTCAGCACCCCTGCTCCAGTGCCGTCCCCCACTGCCCTCCCTGGTGCCTCCGAGGCACCAAGGAGTCCGGTTGGAGTCCAACTCCCCAACCGCCAAACCACACGGGGCATCGCATCCTCGTGAGGCTGGCAGTCTTCCCTTGCAGCTGGCCCATAGTACAACACACACACACACCACCACCACCCGGAGGAGGCCACCCCACAGCAGGGTTCTGCCGCACTCGCACCCACCCTCGTGAGGCTGGTAGTCGTCCAAGGCATCCGCCAGCAGCGGGTTAAGGTTGGTCGCTGCTGTATCCTCCGACAGCAGCGCCACCGGCGGCGAGTACGGCGCCCCGCCGCCTCCCACGCCGCCGCCCGCCTCGCCGCTGCCGCCGGCAGCTGCTGCCGAGCGGTCTGCTGGCGCCTCTGGGATGGCGGCACCTTCACCTTCGAACAGCCGGGTGACGCCCCGCCCCAGAGTGTCTGCAAACTGTTTCAGCCCAACGGTGGCCCCGATGGGCACATGGACGTTGTGCGCCCACCGTGCCTGTGCCTCCAGGCTCTGAGCGCCCGCTGGCTCAGGGCCGGCAGCGGCGGTGGAGGGGATGTGCAGCACGCC
Source organism: Micractinium sp. NFX-FRZ (assembly GCA_029339195.1). Taxonomy (NCBI): domain Eukaryota; kingdom Viridiplantae; phylum Chlorophyta; class Trebouxiophyceae; order Chlorellales; family Chlorellaceae; genus Micractinium; species Micractinium sp. NFX-FRZ. Next base: position 66,069 of record JAPTJF010000263.1, read on the forward strand.
GCTGGGCGTGACCTGCGGGGAGTCAAGGTGGTTGGGTCAGAGGGGGTGGCGCAGGGCTTGCGGCAGGGATGGCGGCAGTGCAGGGCGCAAGGCAAGCGCGGCTTGCAAGGTGCGCACTGATCGCACAGCGGATGCATTGCAGACTGCGTGCGGGCACAGCACAAACCTGCCTGCCCGCCTGCCCACCCACCTTTGCTGCCCCTTCATTCAGGAAGAGCACGCCGGGAGGGCGGCGCTGCTGCGCACGCGCACGCCGTTGCGCCGCCGCCATCTGCGCCCCGCCCTTGAACGGGGAGGCAGCGACACCCTGCTCGGCATTCACAGCCCCAGCCAGCTGCTCCGCCCTACTCTTCAGCCGGTGCTTCACTCCATGGCTGCCGCCGGCACCGTCCTCTCCTTTGCCAGTGCCACCACCAGCGGCAGCGCACTCTGCTGCTGCTGCCGCCGCCGTGTCCGCTGCTGCGTCTGCTGCGTTGCCCGTCGCTGCCTCTGTGGCGGTTGGGCATCCGCAGCCGCCCTCCCTGTCGTGAAAGCCGCTGGTCTTGAACTCGTGCGTGCTGCAGGCACATCGGGCGCAGCGTGCACAGCGCGAGCGGGCAGCATGCAGAGCGTCGGCGAAGGGAGACGAGGGGACACATGGCCAACCACGGCACGGGACACGAGGAGTACGGTTCACCGCTGCTGCCAGTGTGAGCAGGTGCCCAACAGAGTGACTTCAGCACATAAGATACAGCACCAACCACACTAGCTGACCAGACATAGTCTCTGTACACACACTCTCTGCATCCTCCCAGTTGGATAGGAGCTAACTGGATAGGAGCCGGGCTCACCATTTGAGCGCCTCCCGCATCATGCCCACCACTTGGGGGAGCTCGCACTCTTCCAGCACGCTCGAGGGCATGACACCGCCTGCAGAGAAAGGTGCCAGAAAGGTGAATAGCGCAGGCGGGCCGGGTCAAGTGCGCTGGGCAAGGCATGCAAGCCGACCGACAGGTCAGCAAGTTGAGAAAAATGTAACTGTTCAATGAGCGCGGAAGTGCTCAGCACTTCAGTCCCGGCAACAGCGGAGAACAGCGGAGGGGGGGAAACGGCAAGTCTGGCCGCCGCCCGCCAGCTCTGCATCACACCAAGCCAGCCCAGCCCAGCCCAGCGCAGCGCAGCGCAGCCCACCTGGCAGTGCCACCAGCAGGTGCTCCACCGTGGCCCCCAGAGTTGAGCTGCTCGAGGCGGTGGTGGGCAGCACAATGCCCAGGTTATCCAGCTGTATCAAGATCTCCAGCGGCGGCTTGGATCGCTCTGCCGCAGCCGCCGCCGCTGCCGGCACTGCTGCTGCTGCTGCCGAGCCACCCGCCACACCGGCAGCGGCCTCTGCTGCCACGCCCGCCGCTGCCTCGGCGGCCGTGGCTGCGCTGCCCGCCGCGGCCGCCACGGCCTCGGAGGCTACAGCGCCCGCCAGCGGCGCCCCCGCTGCCGCCATTGTCGCCTCGGCGGCCGCTGCCTTCTCTTCTGTCTTCTTGGCGGCGGAGGAGATGATGGTGAGTGCGTTCATCAGGTCGGACACAAAGCGGAAGAGGAGAAGGATGCGGGGGTTCTGCGGGTGGGGGGCAGGCAGGAGGCGGGGGGAGGGGGCGGCCAGGTGGGCGGGCGGGCAGGTGTGCACACACAGTGGTGCACACAACCCAGCCGCTGCAAAGCCGCTGGCCTGGGCCAGGAAGCGTCGGCCTCTGCCAGGTCCCAAGTTTTTTGGAAGAGCATGTCCCAAGCGTTTAGATGCAGCGGAGTCCCAGGCATGTGATGGAGCACGTCCCAAGCATGCAAATGACGCAAGTCCCCTGACGCATGTGGGTGAGGAGAAGGCAAGCAGCCCACCTGCACCAGCAGGTTGAGGCGGGGCCCCACTCTGCGTGGGTCCACGTATGCCGTGAAGGCCGCCTCCAGGGTGCAGCACTCCTGCCCGCCATGGGGCACCAGCACCAGGCTGCAGGAGGGGTGGGGAGAGGAGGGGGCACAGGGGTCGGAGGCGCACGGGGAGGCAGAGACGAGTGCAAGCTGCGTAGGTCAATGACCAATCGATGGAAGAGGGAAGTACAATGTGCACATGCACACTGGAGTGCATGCCAGGCAGCCAGTGCAGGCTGCCAGCATAAGCATTCGTCAGCATACGTCAGCCCCCCGGCCCCCGTCATGCCCTGTTGCATAGACATCCAAACAGCACGCGCACCTGTGCTCCACCCTCGCCCGCAGGTCGCGTATGACAATGTCGTGGATGCTAACTCCCAGGTGCAGCCGCACGTCACGGGGGCCTGCAGCAGCGCAGGAGCGCAAGCAAGCACTTGAAACGTCATTCATTGATTGATTGATTGAGGCAGCAGTGTGGGCAGGAGAGGTGGAGGACAGAAGGAGAGCAGCACGGGCCCAGCAGGCGCGGCAGCCATCCGGCAGCCCACCCGCTCCCACCCGGCCCTCCCCACGCACCGCTGAGCCGCGTGACGGGGCGTTGGTCCACTGAGATGCGCCCCTGGTCCAGCTTGATGCTCATGAGGTCGCGGGACTGCACCCTGAACAGGACGTCGATGCCCACCACCGTCACCGTCACCTGCAGCGGGGGGGCAGGGGGGCACAGATGCGCAAAGGGCGGTGCAGGGGAGTGAATGCATGGGATGGCAAGCGTGGCCATGTGAGGGCGGGGTGGGTCATGTGTGCTGGGTCAGGCAGGGTGGCATGCCACACCCACAACGCAACATGAAGCACTGCCCCCAACATCATCAGATGCCCACCCACCTTGAGCGCAGACTGCAGGCGGGGCAGGTGCGCAGCAGCCGTGGGGGACGGCGGCTGCCCCGCCGGCGCTAGCGCCTGCTGGGGCGGCGGCGGCGGCACGCTGCCGCTGGGCGCCAAAGCATCCGTGATCTGCGTCAGCTGCGTGGCAAACGCCGTCATGCTGGCCTGCTGCTTGATGCGCACGTAGGCCAGCATCTGGCCCACCTCCGCCGTCAGCTCGGCCGCTGCCGGGCGGAAGCGGGAGGCCGGGGTGGAGGAGAAGCGCAGGCGGGCCTGGGGGCCAGCCAGGGGGAAGAAGGAGCCGAGGACGGTCGACTCCAAAAGCTCGGAGGCGGCGCCCAGGCCTGGGTGCCCGCTGCGCTTCACGGGAGCGGTGCGCTGGTGCAGGAAGATGGTTTGTACGGCGCGCATCCAGCTGCGGTGGTGAGAGGAGGGAGGGAAAGGGTGTGGTGCCGTCAGCCAAGGGAAGCAGGCAGGAATGAGTTGGCCGGCACGCAGCCCACCGCTTCATGGCAGCCATGTGGAGGCTTACACACACATCCTGCACTGCCAACCAACTTCCTCAGCAGCGAGCGGCGGAGCGCGATGCGTCCCGGCACACCAATTGAAGCAACTCACTGTTTCCTGGCCTGGGGCACGAGGGTGATGCCCAGGAAGATGCGGCGCAGGCCGGCGTGCCAGGCGTTGAGGCGGCGCGCGCGCGCCGGCAGGGGGCGCAGCACGTAGGCGTGGCGGGCCGACTCGGGCAGCTGGAACAATGATGTGGAAAAGGGAGGGGGCAGGAGTTTAGCAAGACTATAAGAATGGAGTGAGGAGGGGAGGGGACTTAAAAACAGGACTGCAGCTCAACCCAGACGGATGTGCCGCCATGTATCCCTCCCCACGCCCGACCAACCCCCACGCATGCACATGCCCCCCACCCCACCTGCAGATCCCGCACGATGATGCCATCCACGCTGGCGCTGGCGCCCAGCGCCCCGTTGCTCTGCACACACAAGCGCACAGACACACGCAAAAGGGAAGAAGTGAGGAAGGGCAGGCAGGCGGTGTGAGGGGCTGCGCCAGGCAGGGCCTGCAAGGCGATACATATTCGCCAGCTCGCCGCAGCGCCTGCACATGGATGGTGCCCCACACCCCTCCTTGCATAGACCTCCACACGCAGCCCAATTCTCCCACCCACCTGCACCCTCAGCGCCGTCTTTACGTTAGCCACCATCACCGAATAGACGGGGGCTAGCCAGCGGGCCCACAGGTAGGCGTCGTCGTCCCTTTTCACGCTGATGCCCCACGCCCGGCGGTACGACACACCGGTGCCGCTGCCGCCGCCCGACCGCCCGCCGGCGCTGCCCTTGGGCGTCCATGTGCCGATCTGATTGTGGGGGGAGGGGTGACAGGAGCGGGCAGGTGGGCAGGGTGAGGCGGGTCCAGAGCCAGGCTGGCAGGCTGGGAAGTCGGCACGTAACCTTATGGTACGCTACGCACACGGGCATGCCGATGGCAGCGCGTGCCTTCCGCCTGCCGGCCAGCAGCGAATTGCGAATTGCGAATTGTGAATTGCAAATTGCTGCTGTGGGAGCAGCCTCCGGGCCAGCAGAGAAACAGGCTGGCAGGATAGCAGGCCATGTCAAGCACGCATGTGCTTGGCTGTCCCCTGGCACTGTGCAGAAGATGCTTGTTAGTAGTTTCAGCAAAGGTAAGCACTCACCAGCCACAGAAGGGAGACTTGGGACATGACCAGGGACAGCAGCAGCTTGGGGCTGCGGGGGCGTGCCAGGCTTGCCGGCTGCGGCGGCTGGCACTGCTGCCGCTGCGCATGCTCCTGCTTGGCCGCCTCAGCAGAGCCGCTGTCGTCGTCCACGGCCGCCCGCGTGCGCTCAACATACTCAAACACGTCCCGCACCGCCCGCTCAACTGCGGCAGCCAGGGAGGCAGCGGGCAGGGGGCCGGGCAGGCAGATGAGAGGCACGGCAAGGCATGAGAGGGCTCACTGTGTGGGGCTCATGCAGGCAGGAAAGAACGCAGCCCTTGCTCGGTAGTGAGAGGGTGCAACACGGTTGGCACGGCACGGCAGGCCAGGTCTGGGCTGCGTCGACATACGCTGCTAGGTGCCAGCTGAGACCTCAAAGACGCCCTTCCAGCCCTCCTACGCCTGGTAATTCAACTCCTGTAACTAACCCAAACCCACCCGACAGCAGGTGCCAAATGTGCAGCGGTGACACCCAGGTCTGCAGGCCCATGGAGGAGACGGCCACCGCCAGCTCAGCGCCGCCGGGCTCCCCGGGCAGCGCGTTCAGCGGCATCACCACGTGGGCGCGCAGGGAGCTGCGGGGGCCAGGGCCACGGGTGGCAGCGGCAGCAAGTCAGTGAGGAGGAGATTATGCAAGAAGGGAAGATCATGGAAGGTCCCAGTGAGGAGGAGATTATGCAAGTCTAACAAAACACACGGGAGCTAGCACGTGCGGGACGCGCACACAGCGCACGCAGCGCGCCCCCCGCCCCGCCCCCTGCACGCGTTGCGCCCGTCACACTCACCCGCACTTCAGGAAGGGTATGTGTGGCATGGGATATTTGGAGGGGTCTTGAATGAACTCTGGCGGCATGCCTCCCCCCAGGCTCCCTCCCCCCATGCCGCCGCCATGGGAAGAGCCCCCCAGGCCGCCGCCGTGCGAGCTGCCGCGGCTGCTGAGCGGCAGGCTGGCATCCAGGGCCACGCCGCTGTCCATGCTGCGCACGCTGTGGCGCTGGCGCAGCGTGGGGGTGCGCAGGCGGGCGGCCAGCGACTGCGGGCAAGCGAGAGGTGTGGGACGCAAGGCAACAACATCATCAGGGCAGCAGCTAAACCACACAAGCACACAGGGTGACCTGCCCTGCACAATCCCCCTGCAAGCCAGCCTGCCCTGCACCATCTCAGCATCCCCCGCGCCAGCACTCCCCCCTTCCCCTCTCGCTGCCTTACCAGACGCGCCCCATGCTGCTGCTCCTGGTTGCGGATGCCTTGCATGATGGTGGCTAAGTCATCAGGGTAGGCCCACACCTGAGCAGTCAGAAGCAAGAGAGGACCATAACAGTAGGCAGTCAAGGGTGCATGATGCTGCCAAACGCCTAAGCAGAAGAGCGAAGAAACATGTGGCCAGCTTGCCTGCAACTTCCCGATTCACAACCCTCCACAACACCCATACGCCACCCTGACCAACTGATGTGCTGAAACTGCCAGAGCGCCCACCTTTGCCATGCTGGCAATCTCCACCTCGCGCAGCAGGCTCTCCAGGCTCTCCACCTCCTGCACATGAGGCAGGCAGGCAGGCAGGCAGGCAGGCAGGTAGGCATGTAGGCAGGCAGGCAGGCAGCCAGGCAGGCGGTAAGATTACCACGTTCAAGCAGGTAGCTGGCGGCCTGCAGCGCCAGCACAGCCCAGCACCATGCTGTTCAATCACGCACTCTGCAGCGCCTCAAACCTCTGCTGGCCGTGGTGGCGGATGCAGCAGTACTGTAAGACAGACAGCCGCCCGGCACCCCACAGCCAGCTGTCCCCCGCTGCCGCCCCACCTGCAGGTCGTCTGTGGCGGTGCGTCGGGAGGCATCAAAGGTGACGCGGGCGGGGACGAGGCGGGAGGCGACGGCCCGGCGGGAGTCAGAAGACATGTAGGAGAAGACGTCGACGTAGGCGGTGGCGTCGGTGCGGCGGGCAGCGCCGCCCTGCGGTGTGGGGATATGGTGTGGGGAGAGCAGGGGGAAAGGGTGGGGAGAAGCGCGGGCTGGCAGGGTGTCGGAGCGGTGGGCGGGGCGGCCACAGAGAGAAGGGTGGGAGGCACGCTTGGGTGACAGCATGGCAGGCCACAGCGCAATCCAGGGGTGAACCCCGCTGCTGCACTCGGTGCAGTGATACCAATACTTATTCGCCCCCACGCACCTGCAGGCAGCCGCTGGCATCCTCGCCCGTCACCGACACATGCACGTTCTGGCAGGTGACTGTCAGGTCGTAGAGCAGCGGCGGGGGCGGGTCCTCCTCCGCCGCCGCCGCCACCGCTGCCTCTGCCGCCTTGCCAGCCGCCTTGCGCGCCGCTGCGGCGCCGCCGCGCAGGTCAAACTGCGCGTTGTGCGCGTAGGGCAGGCGCACGGCGATGCCGGAGCAGTGCAGGCCCAGCGTGGAGCCGTGCAGGCTCAGCACGCCCAGCACGGGAGTGCCATGCGTGCTGAAGCTCTGCAGCACCATCTCTGCCACCGGCTCGGGGCACACGGGCAGCGGGGGCAGGGCTTCGGGGAGCCCCCCAGACGACGATCCTCCACCGCGCCTTGCCTTCCCCGATCCACCAGCAGAAGCTGCTGCTGTGGGGAGAGGCGCCCTGGGGATGGCCCACCCCCAGGGCGCCACTTTGACCGCGTCCCAGGCATCCAGGAAGTGCAGCAGGGCGGCAAAGGGGGGCGCGTGGTAGGTCAGGGTCACCGCCGCCAGCTGGACCTCGGTGTCCCACCCGCCAGGGCGCCACTGGCTGGGGCCCCACTCGGCGGCCGCCTCTGGGGGGGCTTCCACGGTCAGGCCGCCCTCGCCCAGGCGGGGCGTGATGCTGACGGAGCAAAAGGTGCCGGGGGAGCCGCCGTAGGGTGACACAGCCTCTGCACGGGGGCAAGCACGGGGGCTGGGTAAGTGGCAGAAGACAGAGAGCAGTGGCGCAGACCGGGGTGTGGGTGGCAACTACAAGGGGAAGAGCCAGAGCAGGATTGTAGAACGGGCAGACCCGCAGCACGCACACCGCCCTTCCGGAACACAGCCAGCTTCCGCCCACCTTCCGCCACGGTGCCGTGCACGGCGTACTGGAAGAAGTCGGCGGCGCGGCACACGCTGCGGCAGACGGAGCTGGGCGCCGACAGGATCTTGGTGTGGGTGGGCACCGCGGCCAGGGGGCTGTCGCAGGGGCCGCACACCAGGCGGTCCACGAGCACGGTGAGGGAGCCTGGGAGGTGGGGAGAGGAAACAGGCAGGCAGGGATTTGGGTTGGGGGGGGTGGGGGAGAAGTGCGCATGTGAACAGGTGCATGGTGAGCCAGGGAGGCATGCACAACCCTGAGGCTGGATGGGGAGGGCCCAGACACAATGGAGCGAGTGAGCAGGTGCCGCCCCGGCCAGAAAAGCCAGCAGCACAGCACACCAGCTGCGCTGCCCAGAGCAGCGCAGCATGCAAGGGTGGAAAGCACACACGCACACACACCTGAGGGTGCCATGTCGGCAGCTATCGCGTGCAGTGTGAGCTGCACATACTGCGGCCTCCGGTTGTCAGGGTTGAAGGGCGCGGGGGCGGGCGCCGCCGCCGGGCTGCGCATGCTCAGCGCCACCCCCAGCTTGGGGCAGGCCAGCGAAAAGCGCAGCCCAAACGGCGCGCCCGCTGCGCTCGCTGCCCCTGCCGCGCCCGCAGCAGACGCCGCGCTGCCAGCTGGCGCTGCTGCGCCTGCTGAGGGGGGCAGCTGGTCCAGGTGCAGAAGCTGGCCCAGCAGGCCTGCTGCCAGCGGGTCCCGATTGTAGACGATGCAGTCCAGCTTGTCGGCGACAAACTGCTGCAGCGGCAGGCAGGCCGCCAGGCGCGCATTGTGCACCGCCGCCACGCCGTACCTGCATGGCGAACCGGCACACCCACACGGTCAGGAAAGGGCTGGATTGAACAGGCCAGCCCTGCACAATGCAATGCACACTGCTGCCGCCGCACAGCCGGAAGGCAGGACGGGACGAGCAGGAGCTGCAAAGCATTGGGGTTCCACCCTGCACACAGTGAAAGCGGCCCACCTAAAATGGGCAACCTCCTCCGCCGTCAGCGCCTCCTCCAGCTCTTGCAGCCGCTGCAGGTCGGCAGCTGCAGCGGGCCTCACGCGCCGCCGCTGCCACCAGCGCCGCCCCGGCTCCTGCAGGCGTTTGGGTGACGCGAGAGGTGGGCGGGTGGGCAGGCGGGGGAGCACGTGCCAGCCATGGCAGCAGGCTAGCCGGGCATGCGATGTCAAAAGCAGGAGCAGCAGCAGGCAGCAGCAGGCCCACCTGAAAGCCAGGGGTGGAGGCGTGGGAGGCTGCATACAGAGCTTGGTACTCCAGCCGGCGCTGCCGCCGCTGGGCCAGCGCCGAGAGGGGCACCTCACGCCGGGAGGCACGTGCGCACTCTCCCGCCAGCGCCTCGCCGGCGTGCTGCCACCAGGCGGTGGCGTGCTGGTGGACGGGCACCTGGGGGCGGGCTGCCCAGTAGGCGCCAAAGTTGGAGTGGTGCAGCTGGCGGTCGGCCAGCCTGGCAGGATGGGGGGAGAAGGGGCGGGGATGGAGGAAGTGGTGAGTGGCAGGAGCGGCCAGACAGGGGCTGGCCAGGGCTCGGCCGAAGGAAGCAGGTACCGAGGCCAGGACATGCAGGCGGACACCCGCCGGCTGCAACGTGCTGCAAAGAGCGCAGCCAGGGAGACGAAGGGGCACACCTGTTGGCGATGGCAAGCGAGGCCGCATTGATCTCAGGCACCAGCGCCTTGAGGGAGACGACAACATCCAGAAGCAGCATGCTGCTAGCCCTACTGCTGGGGCCGGCCCGGCCGGCACCAGCCTGCGGCGCTGCCGGTGCTGCACCTGGCTGTGCACCGGCCTGCTGCGGCGGCGGCACCGCCGCGCCTGGTTGCCCAGCACCGGCGTCGCCCGCTGCTGCTGCTGCTGTGTGCGGCGGGAGCGCCGCCTCCCCCTCAGGGATCTGCCCCAGGGTGCTGTGCCGCTGGGCACTGCTGCTGCCGGGCGCTGCAAAGGGCCCGTCGGCAGGTACGCCCTGCCGACGGGCAGCGGATCCGACTGCAAACGCCTGGCGCTCTGCAGGGGACACCGGCGTGGCTGCCTCTGCTATCATGCTGCTCCTGTCGAGCATGGGGCGGCGGGAGGCGGCTGCCGCACGGGGAGGCGGGGGGGCACCCCCACGGCCGAGGGCCGCCAGCTCAGCGTCGGCAGTCGTGTCGGCTGAATCCGGCATAAGTGACTGCTCAGGACTGAACCCATCCTCCTCAGGTGACTCATAAAGCAGACCGTCTGCAAAGCTGGGCTGTGAGAGCAAGTGGTGGTTGCCGTTCTGGGCAGCTGCTGCCGCTGCCGCCGCCGCCGCCGCCGCTGCAGACGCTGCTTCTGCTGCTGCCATGGCGCCGGGTGCGGGGGGGCTGGGCGCGGGCTGCGGCTGCGGCTGGCGTGCTGGCGGCGCTGCTGCTGTGGCTGCTGATGCTGGTGCTGCTGGCGCGGCGAATGGGGCGTTTGGCCGGCGGGAGCCAAACCGGGGGGTGCCCCAGGAACTGGCGGACGCTGCAGAGCCACGCCTGGCAAGCTCCTCGGCTGGCGTCCTACCATCTCCACCGGCCGCCGCAGAGGATGCGGCAAAGCCGGGCGGCAGCAGGCAGAGCGTGACGGAGAACTCCCACTGCCGGAGCAGCACGTGCTCCTCGGCACGCACAGCGTGCAGGAGCGCCCAGTGGTCTGGCTGACAGTAGGCACCGCTACCAGCATCGTCATCATCACCACCACCTGCCTGCTGCTGCTGCTGCTGCACCTGCTGCTGCTGCACCTGCTGCTCGCCGCCGCTGTGTGGCGTCGGCAGCGGCACAACAGTCACCCGCTGCCCACGTCTCCGCTTGGCGGGGCTCACTTTGTCCGCCGCCGCCGCTGCCGCTGCTGCTGTGGGCGCGCCTGTGAACCGCCCTGGAGTGAAGCTGAAAGGCTGAGGTGCGGGCGCCGCTGCGGCATCTGCTGCTGCTTTGGCTGGGCCATAGCCCTGCCAGGTGCTGGGGAAAGTGACCAAGCTGAGGCTGACTCCTGTGACAGCCAGCCGTGTGGCTGAGGGGCGGTCTGTGGCCACCCCAGCCCACAGGAGCTGCGGTATCTGCAGCAGCAGCTGCCGCCACGACAGCCTGTCTGCTGCCGCTGCATCCGCTGTTGCTGCTGCTGCTGCGGCAGCGGCGCCCGGCCCTGGAGAGGGCGGGGCACCAGCAAAGCCGTCGAGAGCCCCTAGCACGCTGGAGGCAGACACGTCACTTGCTGCTGCCGGTGCTGCTGCTGTTGCTGCTTCTGCTGCCTGGGCTGCATCTGCTTGGCTGACGCTGCCTGCTGCAGGTGCGGTGTTGCCCTGCGGCAGCAGCGCCAGGCTGCGGATGCGCATGCAGGCGCCGTCAGCGCCCTGCAGGTAGCTGGCTGCTGGGCGGGGGCCGGGCTCTCCGTACTGCAGGCAGGGCAGGCAGGCAGACAGTACAATGCACGAGTGCACGGTGATGAGCCGACCCCAGACACGGGCACACAGGCGGGGCAGCAGCGTGGTGGGCTAGGCAGCCACGCTCACAGCCACTGCCGATCGGCGGGCCAGCCATGCATAGTACGCTCCCCCAGCAAAACGGCTTGGCAGAACAGCAACGGCCCTGCGCACACACACATGCTGTCGGCACCTGGGGCACACACATGAGCCCCGCCATCAGGGGCACGCTAGCTGCCAGCTTGCACACCACATGCTGCTGTACTGCCAGCTCACCTGTATGTACTTCAGCTCCACATCCGCCACCTCCACCTGCACATACTGTACCGCCACTGCCAGCAGGCGGTGCAGCGCCCGGACCTGCAGCCTCCCCAGCACACCACTGCCCACGCCTCCAGCACTGGCACGTGAGCGGGCTGCTGCTGAGGAAGATCCCTGCGCACCGCCGGCTGCCCCCCATAGCAGCTGCTCCACAGCTGACAGGCGGGCGGTGCGGTCATCGGCACGCTGCTTTGCATCTGCTGCGGCGCGCGACTCGGGGGTCGCATGCTGCACGCAGGGTGGGTGAGCAGCGGCACAGAGGTGTGAAAGTATCGTTCACACAGCTAGCAGGTTACCCAAGACCTGCATGCTGTGCTGAGCAGGCACCGAGCCTCCCGACCTGGCAGCAGGGCGCGTCGGGTGTGCCAGCAAAGAGCTGCACGACAGCTCTTCTTTGTATGCACTGGCAGGCGTGCCCCATGCAGACCCTTCCCAAACGCTTGCACACCTGTGGCAGCCGTACTTGCTGCACCGACAGCCGCACGCCCGTGAGGCGCAGCCGCAGCGGCTGGGTGAGCGAAGGAAAGTCGAGCTCCAATCGTCCGACCGCCGCTGCCGTGGCCTGGCTGCCCCCAAACTCTGTCTGGGCCAGCACGGCCTGCCTGATGCTCACATCAGTGGCAATGATGCCTGCCATTCCAGCAAGGCAGCAGGCAGCAGGGCGCAGGGGGCGGGAGGGGTGTGAGTGGGGGCAGAAGGGGCGAGGGAGGCCAGGGGGAAGGAGGCGCAGCCGCGGGTGGCAGGCGGAGCGCAGCGAGAGCCGGCAGCGTCATGACGGCACAGCTGCGACCCTTACGCTTTGCTGCTGACTGCAACGCTAAATGCAGCTCAGCTACACTCTTGACAGGCTGCAGTCAAGCTACGGTACCCGGTCAGTGGCACCGCCGCCTGCGTGGCGGCACCTGCCGCCAGTGCACCTGTGTCTGTGTGGGTCACGGAGTACGCCGCTCCCGTGGTATCAGCCACTCGGCGCAGCGTCCTGTCGACAGCGGTAGCTAGCAGGCGCTGAACCAGGCTGAACCGAGTTGCGGCAACGTAGGCGCCCGCCCCAAGGGCAGTGCCGAGGGCCGCGAGGTACCCCACATATGTGAGCGCTGCCCAGAGCACCATGATGGCTCCGGGTGTCGTCAGAAGCGGGGCGGGCGACTGGCAGAAGCCTGCCGCTGTTCCTCTCCCACTCCCATCCCGCTTCGAGCAATTTCTTGTAGTCAAAAACTCCAAAGTAGCAGTGCCGTGGCTCGAAATTCGAGAGAGGGCTGCCCATGCTATGTCTGCTGCGAAGGGCTGTCGGGTTTTCAGAAAAAACAAGGTCATTCGCGGCTGTGAATGGTGTACACAGGCATCAGTGCCATAACAGCAACTGGCAGCGCTAATTGAATTGCCCTGGTGCCCGGGCGACACACGATCGCCCAGCTTTCAAGCTTGGAGCAGTAGCGACTGCTGGATTTCTATCACAGTCATCCCACCGATACCCACAAGCGCGCAAACGGGTCGGTTGGTAGCAGCGGAGGTGTCGCTTGCTGCCTCAAAGCCCCTGCTTGTTTCCCGTGAGGTTTGTATGTGCCTTGGATCACTTGCAGTGCTCTTTGTCGGGGTGAGTGTGCAGCCGCCGTGCTCTCCCCTCATTGCCGCTGCTCCTGCTGCCGCCACCGCCGCCGCTGCTGACCATACAGCCGTGGCGTGTTTCGCAGGTCGCAGCCGACGACGGGCAGCAGCATGGCACAGGAGGAGCAGTGGCACCCCTCTGATGTGCTGCAGACGGACACAGCCTCGAGAAAGCTGTGGCTTGTCAAGGTGTGTAAAGTGCCGGTGTACTTGCGGAGCGCTGCCAGGCTGCTGCTGTGCCCCTGCGTCCTGTTTGAGCTGTTGCTGCGGGCGTTGTGGCCGCCTCCTGTTATTGCCGTTGCTGGGCTTTGTAACTGCAGCAAAGTTCTTCCACTTCCCGCTCCCTGGGCTGTGCTATTACCTGCCGATTGCCCTGTCTTGCCGCAACACGCCCACCACGTTCCCTCCTTGCCAGGTGTCCCAACTGTGAGCCCACGCAAGGATTGCCTGCCCCCCCTCCCCCCGCAACAAACACACTCCCCTGCCGCCAGGTGCCCAACTTTGTTGCCAAGCGGTGGAAGGCGTGCTGCGAGCAGAGCCTGGAGCGCGGGGAGCAGCAGGGCCGCAAGCTGGCCACGCTGCGCTACGTCACCATGCCCGGCGAGAGCGGCGCCAGCAAAGCGGAGTACCAGCTGCAGCTTGACCGTGAGTGGAAGGGGCAGAGTGTGAGTGCAAGTTATCCTGTGATGTGCACGGTGTGCCAACAAGGCAGCGCACCAGCTGCACCTGGACTGACAGTCGGGGGCAGTGTGGGGCATGTGGGGTGGCTGCCTGGGCCCTCTTGAAATGCGTGATGCACAAGGGCAAAGCATCAGCTGTAGCTTGAATGTCGCACCCTTGGCCCTTGTCAACATGCCACCCCTCTGGCCTGCAGCCTCTGTGGGTGCGGGCATCCCGCAGGACTTCAGCATGAAGAACACCACCAAGTTTGCGGACCCAATGCTGGCGTTTTCGGATGCGGGCGGAGCGCTGGGTGGGTGGGGTGGGGTGGGCGGGGTGGATGCGCTGGGTGGGTGCGTGAAGTGGAGGGAGGGTGCAGGGCAGCAGAGCTGCTTGGCTGGTCCACTGACTGCTTTTACGGCTCTATTGACTTTGTACCATGGAGGACAAGGCTTGGCACGGGGTTACGCCTGCGCACGCGCTGCCTGCGGCATGCTGTTGGGGGAAAGCAGCGCGCACCCCGCACTCCCTCCCCTGCCCCGCAGTGGCGGAAGGCAAGGTGTGGCAGAAGTTTGACTGCGAGGTGGCGCGCAAGACGGCGCCAGCTGGCGGCGCGGCAGGCGGTACAGCTGGCGCCCGCGTGGCGCTGGACCCTGAGTACCGCAAGCTCTCGAGAGCGCGGCACCAGGCGGCGGCGGTCAAGACGCGGACGGTGCAGTACTTGCAAGACACCAAGTTGGTGGGAGCACCTAGCACCGTGCAGGCAAGTGTGCGGGTGGGGGCTGGGGTGGTGTGGGCGGTGGAGTGGCTGGCGGGAGGGTGCTTGTGTCAGCAGAAGTGTGTGGGTGGGAGGGCGGTGCGTGTAAGCAAGTGTGCCGCGCGGCCTGCACTTGCGGCAATGCACTGGCACCGTGTAGGGCTTCCCACTCGTGCATGCTGTCGCTAATGAGTCGTTCTGCCCCACTGGCTCATGTTTAAGTTGCACACTTGTATGAAAAAGCGCCATTTAGTGTGTGTCTCCCGTGCTGCCTTTGCCACCTGTCCGTCCGGCAGATTGGCCAGAAGCGCAAGGAGGTGAGCGAGAGGCGGGACCGCATGGACCCCAACGAGCTCACCCCCATTCTCTTCAGGTGGGGGCCTTTGGTGGGTCCAACCCAGTGTGGACTTGCCTCATGAATGTATTGCACCCCAACTGCCTGGCGCCCTGTATGTGCTGGTGCTGGCTGGCTGGCTGGCTCAGTGGGTGCGTTGTCCGGGGCCAGGACAACGACTGCGTTTTGGGGGGCGCGGTCGTATTGGAGCATGGAGCCTTGGCCCCCAGTAGGACTCCTGCCTAATGATCTATGTGCCTCCACATTGACACGTGTCTGGCCCCAGCCCTCCTGGGGGACGGCAACATGTGGCCCCACAGAACCCCTCCCCCGTCCCAACCCTCGCATGCTCCCACCCCCTGCCCTCTGGCCTTCCCCCCGTGTGCAGAATGTTTGAGAAGCAGCCGCGCTGGAACTTTGCGCAGCTGCAGAAGGACACGCACCAGCCGACGCAGCACCTCAAAGAGGTGCGGGCATGCAGGCGTACTTCACACACCCCACGCGATGATGTTGACGCAGTGACTGCTTGCAGCTTGCCTTGTGCACAGCCTCCGTGCGTCATGCGTGGCATGGCCCTGGCCGTTGCAGTGTGCCTTACTATATGGGGCTGCCCTGCAATGTGCGCCCCCCCCCCCCCCCCCCCCCCCCCCCCCCCCCCCCCCCCCCCCCCCCCCCCCCCCAAACAA
>JAPTJF010000264.1:0-86363 GCA_029339195.1 Micractinium sp. NFX-FRZ
ACCCCACGTCCGACACCAGCGCCAGCGCCGCCACCGCCGCCCGCACCAGCAGCAGCGCACTGGTGGCGTCGTGGTCGAGTGCTGCCGCCTCCGCAGGTCCAGAGCCTGATGCCCCCGCCGCTGCTGCCTCCGCTGCTGCCGCATCAGCTGTCGCTTGCAGCCACTCTGCCGCTGTGACCGTCCAGCGTGCGGCGGTGCTGCACCAGCGCCCCTCTCGCAGCATGCCCAGCACCTCGGCAGGCAGCGGCGCCTCCTCTGCAGGTCGGGTCGGGCGGGGCAGCAAGGCGCACCCCAGCTGGGCGGAACAGCTGCAGCTCTGTTTCTTCCAGGGGCTGCCAAGCTTCCCCTGTGCCATGTTCCGCCTGCCCACCCGGCCCGTCCCCCACTCCCTTGTGCACAGCCCTGCCTGCGCGCCCTCCAGCCCAGCGCACCCAGCAGGCCCTCCAGCTCCGCACACAGCAGCTGCACCGCCGCCAGCACAAAGCCTCCCAGGCGGCGGGCCAGGCTGAGGTCCTCGGCTGCCACGTCCACCAAAATCTGCTCCTCATCCACCGCAGGCACCACACGCTGCAGCGGGGCCACAGCGTGCAGGCAGGGGAGGCGGCAGGGGTGAAGGGCACAGCGTGCGTGGGGGCTGGGAGCGCAAGGGGCGGGGATGGAGCAGGAGCTGAGGTGTGCATGGGAGCTGAGCTGGGCATGAGTGTAGGTCGCAAAAAGCTGTCCTCGCCACCAGTCTCGTGCCTTGCTCATGCCACAGTGCAGTCACGTGACGGTAACAGACGGAGGAATGCCGGCCCCCCGCCGCTGGTCACGCCACCCAGCAACAGGGCAGCGTGCACCCCCTGCCCTGCCACCGCACCCTTGCCCAGCCTCAGGACACCAGCAAACGGGCGGCGTGCCTCACCCCGCCCTGCCCCCAAATCCTCACAGCACACCGCCAGATCTGGGTGCTGGTCGCCCAGCACTATGAAGCATGCACACCCTGCCCTTGCCCAGAGCATGCAGCCGTCTCTTCATGACATGCTGAGACCACCCAGAGTGCCTCACCACCAGCTCCGCATCCCGGTCGTCCAGCACCATGTAGCGTGCATCCAGGTTGCGGCGCAGCGTGTGCAGCGCGCGGTAGGTGGACTCCAGGGTGGCCTTGCTGGCGGGGGAGGCTGTGAGGTCCAGGATCTGTGGGATACCAGGGGAGGGAGGGAGGGAGGAGGGGGAACAGGAGCGGAGGGTGAGGGGCGGATATGTGCAGGGAGGTGTGCAGAGTGGAGGACTCGGGCAGGCCCCGTGCCGCTCTGCATGCGGAGCATCACGCACCTCCCACACCACGGCTGTGCACACGGCTGCCCCGCCTGGCCCCCAGCCAGCTGCCGCGCCCCAGGCCCAGCACCCGCCAACCACACCTGCGTGGTGCGCTCCGAGGCGTGGTAAAACCTGAGGGAGTGTGACTCCCGTGTGATGCACGCTGCTGCCGCTCGCGAGGTGCAAACCGTATGCCGCACCGCAGCTGCACCTGCCCCGCCCCACCTGTTTGCTGCTGCGCCAGCGGCACGGTGGGCGCAATGAATGCCACCCGGGCGGCCGGGTCGCGCTGCAGCACGTGCAGGGTGTAGGCGACAGCAATGGCAGTCTTGCCGGACCCAGTGGGGGCCACAAAGATCAGGTTGCCGCCCTCCTTGGCAGCCTCTACCACGCGCTGCTGGTAGGCGCGCAGCACCTGGGGCCCCAGGGGCGTCTCACCGGTGCGCCTGCACGGTAAGGGATGGGGTGGAGCTCGGGAGGGCAGGGGGTGTGCGGCGCCGGCACGCTGGCACGTGTTTGACTCATTGAAACCAGGCTAGGCAGCGGGTGAACCGACTCCCAAGCAGCCGCCGACGCACCCTGCACCATTGTGCGCTCGTCCTCCCACACCGCTGCCGCCCGCCCCCTGCACCTGGCCTGTGCCTCAATCTTGTCGGCAGCGATGCGCTTCTTGGCGAACTTGATGAACTGCCCGCCCAGGGCGCGGCGCCGGTCCCCTGCCGCTGTCAGCTCGCGCGGCTCACTGACCGCCTGCTGGTACACCTCCCATAGCGCGCGGCGGCTCAGCTCCGACACCAGCTTCTGCAGGTAGGGGAGGGTGGGCGGGGAGGACACAAGTGCCGCCTGTTTGACGGGCTGGACGCCTGCTGGGATGCCTCCCCCAACAGCATGGGGCGGCTCAGCTGCGACACCGGCTGTTTCAGTGGGGAAGGAGGCAACGCTTGTTGGGGAGCGGCAACGCTGAGCAGGAGGGCAAACGCAGCGAGCGGTGCTCCTGCTGAAGGGTGCGCCATTGGCAGGAGGCAGGGGGGCAGGCCAAAAAGAGAGCAGCGTGCTAGCCGGAAGCGTGAGTGGGAAGCAGGACAGAGCAAGCAGCCCGGATGACTCGGGCAGCTGTAGGCTGCCCGCCGGCCTCAATGCCAGCACGGCCCTGCCGCTCACGCCCCAACATAGCGCCCCATTGAGCGATACCCCCCATCTGGGCCCCTGCTCACCAGCAGCAGCTTGCGTGTGCCCTCCTGCTCCTCCAGCCGCACTATGAGCACATCCGCCGCCTCTGCATCAGTCAGCCCCGCAAACTCGCCTGAATCAGGCTCCCAGCTGCCCCCTGCCCCCTCCGCTTCCCCCTCCGCCTCCATGTCGCTCTCGCTGGACACTCTCATCTCCACGTCCCCGCTATCCAGCAGCACTGCCATGCTGGCGCTCTCGCTAAGGGCTCCGCCATAGGCAGAGGAGGCCAGGGAAGCCGACGAGGCACTGCCTGCCGGCGCTGGCCTGCTGCCGTCGCCGCCGCCCGCCTGCAGGCGCCCACCGCCCGCGCCCACTGCCCCCAGCAGCCGCTTCACTGCCAACTCCAGATGCTGAATGCGGCCCAGCGCTGCCAGCTGCATCGTGCTGTGCGACTCCTTCACGTCTGCCGCATCCGCCAGCACTTGCTTCATCGCCGCCAGCAGCACCGTCTGCAGCCCGCCATAGTCCACCGCCAGCTGGCCCTGCAGGGGGAGGCGGCGGCAGCGCAGAGGAGGGCGGGGTGTTTGAATGAGCAATGCCAGCAGCCGTGCTGTGTGAGCATGCAGTGCAGCGCGGCACTCATGAGGCACGCTGGGCAGGCACAGCAGGCGCAGGAGGACGGCAGGCACAGCAGGCACAGCAGGCACAGCAGGCACCGCCGCACCTGTGCATCCTGCGTCACAATGCCCAGGTCGGCGGCCTTGTGCCGCTCCAGCACGGCCTGCACCTGCTGAGCCACCACCCCCACACGCTGCGCGCTGGTGCCCTGCACACATTGTGATGGTGGGCGGAGGCAGGCGGGGGCAAGCTTGCACTTGGAGTCAGAAGCTTACTAGTTATCAAAGTGTGGTGGGGAGGCGCTCCACTTTGGCATTCTTCCGTTTCCAGCCCCTCTGCTCGCGCCGCAGCGCAAAGCACCCAGCAGTGCCACTCACCCATCCGCCAGGCTGGCACAGCGCCACTGGCCCCCACCCAGCCAGCTGATCCCATCCTCCCCTGGGCTTGCCTTGTATCGGTACACAAATGTCGCTATGTCTGCAGCGATTGCCATAGCCTTCTTGCCCTCGTCCAGGGCCCGGATACCCTCCTTGGCACGCGCATCTGCACGACCGCCGGGAGGCGCAGGGAGGGAGGCACATGTGAGATGGCAGGGGCACAGCGGCATGCTGTTGCCATCCGCCAGAAGGGCAGAGGCATGCTGCGACCGGCAGATGGGAGGCTCCGACCCCCTCTGGCGAGTGGGGCAGGCAGGCAGGCAGGCAGGCAGGCAGGCAGGCAGGTAGGCAGGTGAGCGGGATGGCAAGCAGGCGGGCGGGCGGGCGGGCATGCATGCAGGCGGGCGGGCAGGTGGTGCGCAAGGGCTACGCACACACACTGCCGAAGTTGGTATGCCAGCTGGGTGTTGCAGCGCGCAAGCAAGCGCGCAAGCAAGACAACGGGTGCGCACCTGACACCTGGTGCACGCCTTGCGCTGTCAAGTTTCCAGTCACCCTCACGTCGCCAGCACCGCCATGACTTTTCCCTCAAACTCCCCTCTGCCCGCCAGTGCCTGCTCGCCTCCCACGGTGAGCATGGAGTAGTGCCCCTCCCGCTGGGCATGCTCGCCAGCAGCAGCAGGCTGGCGCCGCTGCCCCGAGTGGCCACCGCTGCTGCTGGCTGTGGGGCTTCCGGGCAGGGCGGGCAGCGGCTGCGCGTCGGCGGCACCGCTGCCGCCAGCAGCAGGCTGCCCCTGGCTGCTCTGCGCAGCTGGCTGGCTGGCCACCCCGCCTCCTGCCGCCTGCCCTGAGCCACCAGCGGCCCCTGGATGCCCTTCACCTCCTGCTGCTGCCGCCTGCCCCTGGCTGCTGAGCGCCGCCAGCTGGCTCTGCTGGCCCAGCAGCTGGGAGAAGTCGCCCCCCAGTGGCACTCCCTCAGCATGCAGGTCGTGCAGCCCAGACAAGTCCGGAGCATAGAGCGGCAACGGCTGGTAGCCCGGAATTGGCGGCGGCACCTGGGCGTCGACAGGCTCGAGGGCCGCTGCCACTGCTGCGGCTGCTTCTCCTGCCTCTGGCACAAGCACCGCACCCTGCTGCTCCTGCTGCGGCTGCGGTGCCAGCAGCTCCGGCGGGCCCGTCAGCATAAAGTGGTAGAGCGTCAGCGAGGTGTCCAGCACGCGCTCCTGCCTGCAGGCAGGAGGTGCCAAGCGGGGATTGAGGTACCAAGCAGGTGCCAAACAGGGGTGCGGTGCTGCCTTGACAGTGTGGCTGCGCTTAGTAAAGGGTGGGGGCATGCCCAGCTGCCAGGGCAGGCCCCACCAGCAACAACAGGGCACAGCCAGGATGCAGGGCAGTGCGACAGCTGGCAGCAGGCATGGAATTGGCCGGGCAGCTGGCAGCAAGTGGCAGCAACCCAAGGCAGCCATTGGAAGCATCTGAGCGGCGCTCACCGGAAGCAAACAAGCCCCTGCTGTGCCTGCTGCCGCAGCGCCGCCACCGTCTCTGCCGGCTGCTGCGCCACCTTGATTTTAAAGGCGGTGCTGTTGGGGGCAGCTGCCGCAACGGCATACGAGCCATCCAAGCCTGCACCCAGGCCTGCCACTGCCACCAGCTGCTTGGCCCCTGAAAAGGCGTGTGCCGCGGCGGTATGCACGGTAGTGCTCCCCTGGCCGTCCACCTCCAAGCCGGCAGCGGCTGTCCACTGCGGCGTCGGGTCCACCGCCACCACCCGCCGCACCTCGTGCCCCGTGACCTGCAGGGGTGGGGTGGAGGGCAGTGCGGGAACAAGCGTGCAGACGCGTGAAGGCAGGCAGAAAGCGGGCAGGAGAGAGGGTGCGGAGGCGTGCGCATGTGCGGGCAGACAGGGGGGGCACACGGGCGCAGCCAGGCGGGCGGGCAAGCAGGCGGGCAGAGAGGCAAGCGGGCAGCTGACGACAGATGACACCGGTGCAGCCGGGCAAGCGTGCATTCAGCACAACAGGGTGCGGCCTGTTGCAGGGAGAACCCACCTTGTGCGTGAGGGCGCTGCCCTGCATGCGGCGCCAGCTGGCGCTGCGCTTGCCGATGATGGCGAGTGCGCTGGGCTGGGAGGGCTGGAAGTGTACTCTGCAACAGTAGGCAGCGGCAGCCCGCTTCACCAGAGTGCGGTTGGGGTATGTGTTGGGGACATGTAGAATAACAGGTGCAGGTGCCACATACTTCACGCAAAGGGCAGGCAGGCGGGCACAGCTGGCACTGCACAGCACTGGCACAGCACGGCAGCACAGCACTCGCCTGCCGCCAAAGCTGCTTCCGTCATAGGTGACGCCGTCGGGGAGGCCGTACGCCCGGCGCTTCTTGTGCTGCTGCAGAGCCTCAGGCATGGCAATCAGAACCCCACGCCTGCCGGTGGACTCATGGATGGGCACTAGGTAATTCTCAATCAGTTGCCGGTCCTGCACTGCATCGCCGTTGCCCAGCAGCAAGACCCGGCACGGCGGCCCGGCGCCAATGGCGTTGACAGCCGCAACCAGCGGTGTGGGTGCCTGCTCCTGCCCCTCCTCCGGCCCTTCCAGGTGCGCCGCGAGCTCGTCGATAATTGCTTTATGCTGCAGCTCGGTGAGCGCCTCGCCGGCATCTAAAGCGGCTGCTATGGTCCCGGCCTGTGCAGCCAGCGCCTCTGCATCCATCGGGCCTGGCTGGGCCCGGAGCAAGGTTGCGCAGTGTGCCAGGGAAGAGTGCAATGTCGAAGCGCATTGTTTAAAGCGCGGAGAGCGAAATCAACGAAGATGGAATGCGTGCTGCGGCAGGCTACACGGACAGCACTGGCAGCACAGTAGTTGGCAGATGCCGTACTCTAGCAGTGATGCATACGTTTTAAAATGTGGGTAATCAACTCCCTAAGGCACAATGCACGGTCACGGACCCTCGAGCAGCAACTCCTGCTGGCGGTCGGCGGCAGCCTGCAACGCAGCACAGCACAGCGTACGCCATCATGAGTGTGCTCCACCTCTGTGGGTCAATTTCTCTTCTACCAGCCATGTCTTTGCCACCATTTCTTTTCCATTTCAAAAGAAACTGGAGCCAATCTCTAACAGCATCCCATGCTTCTTGCAGTCACACTCATGCCTGCCGCCACCTGGCCTCACCACCCAGCACACGCCCCTGCTTCCCATCGCTGCGGAGTCTGCCGAAGGAGAGGGCCTTACGCAGAGGAGTGCATGAGCATCTTGTATATCATGCCTCGTTACGCACGTCCGGTGGCATGTGTGTGGGAGGGCCCTACTTACTTACTTTTGGTGCGTGCGGCACCTGCCATGTGACATGTGCTGTGTACCCACCCCACTGCTGTGAGGCGGGGAACCGGCTTGGATTGCCTCCAAATGGCTTGGGAAGCATGCCGGACGAAGAACTGAGCCGTGGGAGGGAAGCAAAGTTGACCAGCTGCCTCCTATAACGCGGATGCCGGCAGTACTCAGCTGCTGTCTATGAGCGACTCTCCCACATATGCTTCTAGTTGATGTGACTGCAACACTAGTCTTTGAACAATTCAGCGCAGCGGGAGTTTCCCGGTTTGCTTGAACACACACATGTCGCTGAGAGCGAAGGGGGACTTGCTGCCCCAGGTGGTGGAGGCTGCGTCCACTTCGCCACAACAATCTCCGAGCAAGAGTGCTCCGCAGATGGGGGCGCTGCTGCCGCAATCTCGGAGCTCGCTCTCCGTTGCCGCGCTCTCCTTTGCGGCCGGCGCTATTCTCATGTTGGTGGTCTCGCTGGCCTCGCCTTGGCAAGGAGGTGAGCAGCCGGCGGCACCCCGTCTGGGGCAGCCTTGTGCTGCCGCCAGTGGCGGCAGGGGCAAGTGCGGCCGCCACCGCAGCCTTCCCCTGGGTGCAGCCACCCCTCCCCCACGCGCGTGCACGCTCCCTCATTCACTTGTTTGCAGTGGGACGAGGGGGTCTGATGGGACACCTGGTGCGGCGCACCAACCTAAGCAGCGATGCGCAGCCCAGCATACTGGCGCCGACGGACGGCAGGGCCGCGCAGGTACGGGCGTCGACACACGCGCCGGGATGCACATGCTCAGGAAGAGAGGGCTTTGCATTCTTGGCGGGCAACACTGCAGCAATGGGTTCTCAAGGTTTTGTGTTTTCGCGACGTGCTAGGGCCCGTGCTGGGCATGCTGGACACGCGGTGTGCGCCCAAAACTGAAGGCTTGCCCAGCACCTTTCCTGGTTTGGCACCACAACGCTCCAGCACTGTACTCACTCCTTATCATGCAGGGGGCGGAGGTAGCAATGGCGTCAGCAGCAGCAGCAGCAGCAGGCGCAGCGGCAGCGCAACCAAGCAGGCTGGCAGGGGCAGCGGTGGGAGGCGCAGAGGCTGGCCAGTGGCAGCAGCAGGCAGCGACGGCAGCAGCGCCCAAATGCCCCGAGGCGCCAAAGTGTCCAGAGGCACCACACTGCCCGGTGTGCCCCAAGCCCCAGGCCTGCCCCAAGCCGCAGCCGTGCCCGCAGGCGCCAGTGCCGCCCCGCCCGCCGCCCCGCGTCCGCATGCCCTGGGATCCGCTGCTGAGCTACCGGGAGGTGCAGCGGGGGCTGTCCTATTACGGCACCGGCGAGCGGCTGCGTGCAGTGGTGGCCAAGCTGCAGGCAGGCAAGCCCATCAAAGCCTTCACCCTGGGTGGCAGCGTGACCAAGGGGCAGGGGGCAAGCAGCCCCGAGGCAGGCTTCCCCTCCCGCCTGTTTGAGTTCATCAATGCTACGTGGCCGCACAGGTGGGGGTGGATTGTGGGGGAGAGGGGAGAGGGCGGGACGGCGGGGGTGGCGGGATGGCTAGGGGAGCAAAGGGAGCAACAGGCAGGGTGTAGCGAATGTTGGGGCCTTACCTTGCCAAGTGTGAGTGCCATCAACGCCAGGTGGCTGCGCAGGTAGGGAGGCGTGCAGGCATGCAGCAAGGCTGGCAGCGGCGGCTGCCGAGGTGCTGCTGCCGCCGCTGTGGAGTGGCCGCGCCGTTTCTGCCGTCAGCACAGGCATGTGCTGCTGCCGCATAGAGGAGTTGCTACCCTGCCCAGGGCCATGCTGACAGGGCCTCTTGGAGCAGAAGTCGGGGAGACGCTGCGGGATGCTGGAGCCCACTGGGCTCTAACTGCACGACGCTCTTGGTCGTGCCTCCTCCGTGTGCCACCCTCACTCGGTGCCTTCCGTTTACTCAACTCACACCCTTCCCGCAGGGATCACGTGCTGGTGAACAAGGGCATTGGGGGCACCAGCTCTGGGGTCTTCTCCGCCTGCGCCGAGCAGATGGTCGGCCAGGTGCGCTAGGCTTGGCTTGGCTGTGCTTGGCTGGGCTGGGGGCGGGGGGGCGGGGGGGCGGGCTGGATGCCGCTGGTGTCCCTCTTTGTCTGCAGCTGCTGCCGCCGACTGCCGGCCCGGCATCGTCCACGCCAGCATGTCCAGACGGTGCGTAGTTGAACCATTGTGCTCTCGACACCTGGTGTGCACTTGGACCATTCTTTCTTTCTCCTCAAAACTTGTTCTTTCAACACTTGCAGGACCCGGACCTCGTGCTTGTGGACTTCACGATCAACGAAAAGACAGATGAGCCCTTCACCTCCTCCCACCGCCAGGGCTACGAGCAGCTGCTGCGCAAGCTGCTGCGCCTGCCGGGGCGCCCCGCGGTGGTGCAGATGCACCACTACGCGTGGTGGCGCGCCGTGGGCGACGGCATGAAGCAGGGGCTGTTCTACCACCCGCGGACAGAGGAGCAGCTCACGGTGTTGTCACACGTGAGTGTGTGTGACTAGCTAGTGTGTTTGATGGCGGTTCGTCTGTATAAGCAAAGACAGAGGGAGGGTGGTGCAGTGTGCGGCCGCAAGGTGTGTCATGCCAAGCTGACCGGCCTCTTGCAGGGAGGCCAGGAGCGGCGGCACGGGCCGGCTGCCGGCTCTCTCCTTCGTTTGCCCTCTTCCTCAGGACCGTGGTGCTGTCCATCTCGCCACGTACAGCAGTACCGCCCACATTTCGGCTGACACCCTACCGCTGTACTGCCCTCCTCGCCCCTGCAGTACTACGATGTGCCGTCCATTTCGTTGCGTGCTGCGGTCTACCCGCTCATGCAGAACAGCGTCCCTGGCTTCCAGGCAAGGCAGCGACCGGGGCGCAGTCGGTTGCACTGGCCTGCGCTGCGCTGCCTGGCGCCTGCGCTGCCCGCCGGGCTTGCATGCTTGTTGGACATCTACAGCATGACTTGCCTGCAGCCGCACATGCAGCCAGCACGCTTGCCGGTGCTTACAGCCTGCGACTGGGGCCTGACCCACCTGATCCTCACTGCTGCCTCGCGCAGCTTGTTGACCAGGCGTGCAAGGCTCAGTTCATAAGTTGTGATTGCGTTATCAAGCATAGCTGACGGAATGCGTACCTGTACTGTATGCGCGCCTGTTGCCGCCTGCAGACGGAGAAGGTGTGGGAGGCAAGGAAGAAGACGACGGCCGGGATTGAGCTCCCGGTCGCGGGCAAGGGGGAGCGCCAGCTGTACTTCTACAATGACAGGTGGGTGCGGCATGCTGTCCGTCATGGTGTGCCTGGCATGCTGTGCCTGAAATGCTGTGCCTGGCATGCTGTGCCTGAAATGCTGTGCCTGGCCAGGGGCACCGCCGCGTGTGCTTCTACAGCGACCGGTGGGTGTGGGGCATCGGTTGCCTGCTTGGCGCGGCTTGGCCCGGTCTGCCTTGGCTTGGTCGGCTTGCCCGAATCTGTACTGCTGGCCTGCTGGGCCCCGGCAGCCTTCGAGCACACCTGGCTGCCCAGCAGGGCGAAAGCACCTGCTCCTGCGGATCATCCACACCCTCCCTGCCCCGCGCCTCGCATCTCCCAAGTTCCCCGACCCCACCGTCTTTCTTGCCCCGCCCACCGCACCCCACCGCCCCGTCTCGCGTTGTGTACAGGACACACCCCAACGACCGCGGCCACCAAATGATTGCCGAGCTGCTGGCCTACCTCCTGATCCGGGCGGCCGCCGAGCAGCGCGAGGGCTGGGAGGCGGCGGTGGCCACGGCGGCAGGCTGGGCGCCCGAGCAGCAGTGGCCGGCGGGGGGCGACCGCCAGGCGCTGCCGCCGCCCATGATCCCGGGCAACGCCGATGTGCCGACCTCTCTGTGCGCCATCCAGGTGAGCCAAAGGGGCGTGGGCGGGGGGCGGGCTGAAGGGCAGAGCTGGGCGCCTCTTACTGTGCGGGCCTGCAAGGGGGGCCTGCGCAGCACCCAACGGCTGGCTGGCTGGCTTGCTTGCATCTCACGGGGCTCATTTCTGTGCGTGCCGCTGTTCTACCCACGCTTGCATCAGCTTGTGCGTTTCCATGTCTGGTGCGCTGCCGTGCGCATCCGTTGCACTATGGTGGACGGGGCGGTCCCCGTTAACAGTGCTGGTGGGATGGTAGAGGTGAACATTGCTTGCACCACCAGCAGTGGCTCAGTCATGCTGCTGGTGCTGAGGCCGCTGCACCTGCCCCCCATCAACCGCACCCTGCAGGAGGGGTTCAAGGGCATCGTTGTGGACCACAGCGACGGGTTTGAGTACCGCCCGGAGCGCCCCGAGGAGACCAGCTTCGTGGGGCAGAAGTGAGTGGGTGGGGGGCCCCATGGGTTTGAGGGCGGAAGGGGGAGGGACCGGGCCGGGTGAAGGCAGGGGCAGCAGTGAGGGCGTCCTTGGGCCAACTCACTTGGTGCCATGGGCCCTGCGGTGGTAGAGGCGCTCAAGGGGAAGCTCGGCAGGCAAGCGTGCATCGCACCGACCGCTCTGGCCATGCCAGCGATTGTTGCCTCCGTCGCCCACCACCTCAACAGCAGCCCGCCTGTCTTGTTGTTGAAAGTTGCCAGAGAGCATGCGGCTGGGGCGGGGTCAGGCGTCCATCGAGGCTCTCACCTGTCACCCCACCTGTTCGCCTGCCTGCCCCACCGTGCCTGTCGGCCGTTCCTCGCACCCACCCTGCCCCCACCATCCCCTGAACTGCGTGTGTTCGTTCGTTCTCACAGGTGGGGATGGACGGCCACTAAGCCGGGCGCCTGGGCGGAGCTCGAGTTTGACAGCCGGGAGCACGCAGAGGGCAGCGGCGGGGAGGGGGACCACACAAAAGAGCCAGCGGAGGTGTACCTCACGCACCTCAAGGGGTTTGAAGGCTTTGGCACGGCCCTCATAAAGTGTGTGTCCGGCTGCCGCTGCGGGGGCAAAGGCAAGATACTGGACGGCACGTGGGAGCAGCAGGCAACGCTGATGCAGATCCACAGGTTCCAGGTGCGCTGGCGGCAGTGCTGAGCTGGCAGCCGGTTGCTGCTGAGGTGGTGGCAGGTACTGCTGATGCACAGGTTCCGGGTGATTTGGCAGCGTGCTGAGGTGGCAATGGGTTGCTGCTGAAGGCTTGCTGCTCTGCAGGGTGGTGGGTGGTTGGACAGGCCAGGACGCATTTTGCGCCCAGGACAGCACTGGGTTGTGGCCTGGCTAGCATGCTTCTGTGCAGGCCGCAGTGCCTGCACTTGCCTGTGGGAGCATGCCCCCACCCCGCCGACGCTGCCACCTGCCCTCCTGCTTTTCCAACACTGTTTCACATGCCTGCCCGCCGCCTCTGGCCCACCCTGCCTGCCCACTTGTGTGCAGGTGACGCAGCACGAGAGGTGCCGTGTGCGGGTGACTGTGCGCAAGGAGGCGGGGGAGGTGCCTCAGGAGGGGCACAAGGTGTCGCTCACAGCCATCATGGTGAGCAACCCGCACCCCCGCCTGCCTCCTGCCCGCCTGCCTGTCTGCCCGCCTGCCCGCCTGCTTGCCCGCCTGCCTGGCCCTCCCACTGGCACCCCGCCTGCCACGCACCTGCCTGCCCAGGCTTCTCAACCTGCCCATGTTTAGCCTTGCCCTGAGGTGGCCTGCTGCACCCGGCCCCCTCTGCCACGGTGCCTGTGCAGGTGTCGCACTTCCCCATCAGGCTGAAGACTTATGAAGACCAGGCCGAGCAAGTGGCCACCCTTGTTTGAGGCAAGCAGAGGGGAAGCACCCCTTGGAAGAACCCTCTGCTTTCCCGCCCCAACCAGTTCCACCTAGCTTAGCACACTAGCAACCATGCAGGCTCCCAGGAAGGAACAAGACGCCAAACCTGGCTGGCTGTCAAGTGCACACCCACTGGGGCGCATACTGTCCACGCTCACCTTACCTGTCTAGACCAGCCATCCCATCCGTAGCTCGCCGCCTGTGACCCGGCCCTGTGTTGAGGCCTTCCCCACATTCCCCATTTAACCATTTGATACAGCAACAAACAACCCTCATATCATGTGCCGCAACACATGCATGCTGCCTCCCGTCCCAAACTGCTACCCTACGGATCGCCCTCCGGCGCGCCGCCCACCCACCTACCTACCTGTCCCTCCCTGCTTTATCACACTCCGCTGGCGCACCCTCCGGACGCCCACCCAAGATCTGTGTGACCCCTTCAACTTCATCCTCCCTCCCCTTACGATTATTGCTTCTTTCCACCTTGTGGCCACCCTTGTGGGCGCCCTCAGCTGGGCGCTCTGCCCGCCACCTTGGAACCGCCGTGCTACGCCTGCTGCAATTTTTGCTGGCCCGGCTCTGGGCGCGCAAGGATACAGTAAATAGGTTGTGCCATGCATGCATGACAGCACCTGGCAGGCGTATTACCCATGCTGAAATGGCATTCCTGCCCATGAGCTTTGTATTCTGTAACAGTGCAATGCTGCCAGAATTGTCAAACACCAGCTACTTGCAACGGGCAATCTGAGCTGGCAAGAAGGTGGGCAGGCACCCCAGCGGTAGGGTCATCAGCACCTGCCGCTGCCAGTCACAACACCCATCACCGCTGCCAGTGCCACGGCCACCAGCACTTCTTCGGCAGGAGCACTTAGGCAACACGGGCCCGAATTCGTTTTCGTAGGGCGGCATGCTACATGTGGTAAGAAAGTGCAACATGAAAGGTAGCATCAAACCAAATAGCACTTGCTTTTTAGAAAACTTGTTTTTAGAAAAAAGGTAATGACCCAAACGCAGCAGCAGCACGCGGTGTGCACTTGTCGGTGACAGAAAAGGAGAGGATGGGTAGGCAGTGCAGGGTAGGAGGGGGCAGCAGCTTGCAGCACGGTACAGGCGGGCCGGTGTGGCGTACAGGTCAGCTTAACAGTTATTGAGAGATGCGGCGCGGTGCCACGAGAGCAGCTCCGGAGGGCTGGAGGCATGTCACCGGGCGGAGATACAAAGGCACAATCTATGAGCTCGTGCTTAGCTCGCCGGCGGCAGTGTGTAGGTGAAGGGGAAGCAGCTGGCGGCCCAGTTGAACGGCTCAGGCCCGCTGTTGGCGCAGGGCGCTTCCTCTATCAGGCGCCCACTCAGCACGGTCCTGTCTGTGTTGTGGAACACGAACACCTGGGAAGGGGGCAAGAGTGGGGGTGCACAAGGCCCAGCCATGATTGCGTGGTTCACATAAACACGACGTGGTGGGCCCGGGTCCAGGGTAGGTTGGGGCTGGCAACAATGCCACTTTCCCAGGCGTCCCCTCACATCCAGTCCCATCCCATCCCGCCCCAGCCCACCCCAACCAATACGACCCCACCCCATCCAATCTAATCCCCCCTCCACCCCTCCGGGCTCACCCCACCCATCCCCCCCCACCCCACCCCACCCGCCCTCACCTCAAAGGGCACTCCCCTGCCTCCCCGATTGTAGTCCTGCACCCGCACGGTGTAGCTGCCAGGCAGGGGGTCGCGCACATACACATACCTGGGGGGGCCGTACCAAGGGGCAGGGTAAGAGTGAGAGGCACATGTGGCTCAGCGCTGGACCACACACATACACATGGGCATGGGAGGCAGCGCTGTCTCCCATCCTCCAACCATGCTCTTTGCGTGTGCCAACCGAGCATGCCCGCGCTGGCACTCCCTCAGACAGCCAAGCCGGCACGTGTGCGAGTGCTGGCTTCACCACGCCTACCGGACTCCCGGCTCCCGGGCGCTGCACTGTGGCCCTGCCCTGCAACAAAGCCCGGCATACATGCGCACGCATGTGCATGCGCGATATGCACTCACTCTTGTTGCGGCAGGGGGCACTCAATGCAGTCGAACTCGCTGAACTGCAGGGCGGGGAGAGGGGCAGGCCGCCCACGTGTGTGTGCCTATGTGGAGCGGTTCTTGGCGCAGCTGCCTGCGCTGGTTGCACATGCACGTCCACGCTACATCCCATCACACTCAACAAATTTGAAGTGGCCCGCCTTGCCAGTCGCTCACCATAAAGTGCTCTGAGCTGCGGCACTCTTTGTGTGTGTCGTCCTGCGTGTAGCCGACGAAGCACCCGGCGGGGTCTGTCACGTAGAGATCAAAGTCCCTTGTGGCGTTCCACACCAGGCGGAAAGTGAGGCTTGCGATGGTGATGCATTGCGTGTTGGCACACTGTGCCGGGGCCACACGCAGGGAAGCAAGAGGTGTCTGGAGGCGAGGGCGGGGGGCGTGGTGGTGAGGGAGGGGATGGCGGTCGGGGTGGTGGTTGGGGGGATGGCGGGGGGCGGGGCGAGGGCGGGGGAGGTGATGGGGGTGGCGGGGGGCGAGGTGATGGGGGCGGGGGTGGGCGAGGTGATGGGGGCGGGGGAGGGGGAGGCGAAGGGGGTGGGGGTGGGGGCGGGGATGGCGGTTGGGGTGGTGGCTGGGGGAATGGCGGGGGGCGGGGCAAGGGCGGGGGCGGTGACGGGGGCGGGGGCGGAGGAGGCACAGGGGGTGGGGGAAGGGGCGGGGGTGGGGGTTGGGGGGATGGCGGGGGGCGGGGTGAGGGCGGGGGAGGTGATGGGGGCGGCAATGGGCGAGGTGATGGGGGCGGAGGCGGGGGCGGTGATGGGGGCGGGGGCGGGGGCGGAGTTGATGGTGGGGGTGGTGGCGAGGGCGGGGGAGGGCTCGGAGGCGGGGGAGAGGGAGGTGGCCGGGGCGGGGAAGGTGACGGGGGGGATGGTGGCGGTGAAGGAGAGGGTGGCGGCGGGGGCGGTGATGGGCGAGGCGGGGGAGGCGGCGGGGGCGAGGGCCTGCGACACAAGAGGGAGGTACACATGCTTTGTCCATCGCCCCACTTCCCTCCCTTGCGTTGCCAGACACTGGCATCACGAGTAGGTGACACGTGGGCGCTGCTGATGTGGCCAAGTGCTGCGTGGGCATGTGCCAACAGTTTTGACACGGCAGCCCCAGCAGCCTCCCACCACACCATGCCCCCCACCCACCGCCCGGCCAGCACATGGCTCATCGCAGTGTCGGCAGCAGGCAGAGCAGGGTTGCAAACCAACCTGGGTGGGGGCGGCGGCCTGGGTGGCTGGGGAGGGCTAGGGGAGGGTGGGGGTGGGGGCGCCGGCGCTGGTGGGGGTGGTGAAGGGCGTGGGGGAGGCGGGGGACGCGGGGAGGGTGGGGGTGGGGGCGATGGCGAAGGTGGAGGTGGTGACGGGCGGGGTGGTGGAGGGGGTGGGGAAGGAGAGGGAGGGGGCGGGGAGGGGCGAGGTGGACGTGGCGGGGGCGGGCTGGGCGGAGGGGGTGGCCGTGGGCGGGGCGGAGGGGGCGGAGACGGCGGTGGCGGTGGGGAGGGGGACGGGGGTGGGGGCGATGGCGAAGGAGGAGGTGGGGGCGAGGGGCTGGGTGGCGGTGGAGAGGGTGACGGCGGCGGTGGAGAAGGGCGCGGTGGTGGTGGTGGCGGAGGAGGAGATGGAGGGGGCGGGGAAGGGTAGGGTGGAGGTGGGGGCGGTGGGCTGGGCGGAGGTGGTGGCGGTGGGCTGGGTGGCGGTGGCGGTGGCGGGCTGGGCGGTGGTGGCGGTCGCGGGCTGGGTGGAGGTGGCGGGGGCGGCGGTGGCGGTGGGGAGGGGGAGGGGGGTGGGGGCGATGGCGAAGGAGGAGGCGGGGGTGGTGAAGGGCGTGGGGGAGGCGGCGGATTTGGGGATGGCGGGGGCGGTGGAGAGGGCGACGGTGGGCGTGGTGGAGGGCGTGGTGGTGGTGGTGGCGGGGAAGGAGAGGGAGGGGGCGGGGAGGGGTGGGGTGGAGGCGATGGTGGCGGGCTGGGTGGAGGTGGCGGTCGAGGGCTGGGTGGCAGCGGTGGAGACGGGCTGGGCGGAAGTGGCGGGCGTGGGCTAGGTGGAGGGGGCGGAGACGGCGGTGGGGGCGGGAATGGGGAGGGGGGCGGGGGCGATGGGGACGGGGGAGGCGGGGGCGATGGGCTGGGTGGCGGTGGAGAGGGCGGCGGAGGGGGCGGTGATGGGCTGGGCGGTGGAGGGGGCGGTGGACTGGGGGACGGCGGGGGCTTGGGGGATGGCGGAGGCGGTGAAGGCTGGGGGGGCGGGGGCGGGGGCTTGGGGGATGGCGGGGGAGGTGGTGGCTTGGGTGAGGGCGGTGGGGGAGGAGGCCGGGGGGACGGCGGGGGTGGGGGAGACCGCCTTTTCGGCACGATAGGTGGTTCGGGTGCGGGCGGAGGAGGAGGAGACGGGGGGCTTGGAGGAAGAGGAGGTGGAGTTGGGGGTGAGGGTGGAGGAGGGTAAGACTCTGCTGGATCCCCGGGAGAGGGCAGGGTGCTGGGTGGAGGGGTGGGGTGAGGTGGTGGGGGGGAAGGGCTTGGTGGATCCTCCTGGGGGCGCAGGGTGCTGGGGGGTGGCGGCAGCGGGGTTGGGAGATGTGGCATGGGAGGTGGCGGCATAGAAGAAGCAGCGGGGGGCGGCAAAGGGGTCCATGGCGGCCGAGGAGGGGCCGGTGCTTGCGTGGGCGGGGGGCGGGAGGGAAGGGACCGCGGTCGGGCGTTGACCAGCACCGTGTGGAACAGCCTGCCCTGAGCATCGACCACCCACACATCTGCAGCTTGACGCAAAGGGGCAGCGGGCAAGCCAAAGAGGGTTGACACACATTTGTCAGCATCGGGCGGGAGAGCTGCGCGGCAGCTAAGGGAACTTTTGAGAAGCCCGCCCGTTCCTTGTTGGGACCTCCTCTTGTAAGCGTGCATTCAACAGGCGGTTGAGGCAGGTGTAAACACTCCCACAGATGAGTATTGGTTGACTGGGTATCTGGTTATTGTTGCAGCACCTACAGCAGGCCAAGAGCCAACGTACCTACGTACGTGCCGTTGCGAGCATTCACAGCATGGCTCTGCACCGATCCTTTGTACACCTGCGGGGTGCGCAGCACAACACAGCGCAGCACAGCGGGGCAGAAGATGCAACATGTCGGTGATTGTGTGAATCAGTCCGGTGCTGGCTGCCACGCCAAGCTGAACCAGCCTGCACGCCGCCTGCAGCCCCGATGACGCCATACTGGGCTGGCTTTCGCCACCCACCCTACGCCGGATATGGCACCCACCACATGAACCCTCCATCAACACTCACACACAAACATGTAGCACCCTGGCAGCAATCACCTGTTGGCAGTTGGCGGGGTCCAGCCCGCCCCGGCAGGCCCAAACACCAGCGCAACTGCCGTCCGAGTTGCGCCCACTGCAGCAGAGAGAGCAGGGGTGATGTTTAGAAGCCGGTGTGGCCTTGGACAGGCACGGCAGAGCGGTGTGGTACAGCCAAGCAAGGCCAGGTTGGCCCAGGCCTCCCACCAGTGCCGCTACTGCCCTGTAGCTCAACCAACGGGTACTGCAGGTACCACACAAGGCTGCAGGCAGTATCAGCCTGGCCCAGCTGTCCCCCAGGTCTCTTGCTCCATCCAGTGGTATAGGTGACAACCACACTACACCCCCCACTGGTTCTGTGGTTGCCTTCAGCACGAGCTCTGCCAATCCTTGTCCGCCCGCCATGCCGCTCCCGCACCCCGCGCGCATGCACCCACTGTGTCACACCCAGTGAGTGTGGCACTGCGTGTGTGGCACTGACAGACACACACACCTGTACCACAGGTCGCCTGCTCCATCGTAGATTGCGGCACAGGCAGGCAGCCTTGCCTTGGTCGCCCAAAGTCCAGACTGAACGGACACCAGGGGGCATTTCGAAGAAAGTGGGCAGGCACCAGGGGTTGCCGGTGCTAGCTGACTGGCAGCCACTTCCACACACTCGGCTCCTGCACAGGTTTCTCGCTGCGCACATGCTAACCCCCTCGCCTCCCCCTGGCCTCGCCACCATCAACCAGAATACTGCAGCGCTGGCTCGGTCGGCAGCGCAGCACAAGAGGTTGCACCTGGCTGGCGCCCCCTCCCCTCCCCTTGCCCACCTGTGTGTCCAATCCCACCATCTCCTGCCCGGCAGATAGTGCCGACAGCTTCCCCTCAGCGTCCTGCCCTGCCACGCCTGCCAGCTCAGCATCCGAGTCGATACGACTCCGCCACATGTTTAGGGCAGGGTCATACTGGCGTACCTGCATGCGGTTGGCCAGGGGGCAAAGGCATGACTCTCCGCACTTCGAAGCCAAAGGGCAGCAACTTGCCGTGGACTTGAAATGTAATTAATTCAGTGAGTGAGCAACGCATATCCATCGGGCATTCCGCACTCCGCCTTGCTCAACTTTCGTTCCACCATGCAGGATTCAGCCCCGCCCCCCCCACCCTCGATCTCGAGGAGGCAAGAAATCAGCGCACTTCATCCTCTGCCACGACCAAGCACCCCACACAAAACCCCGGCCAGCAGCCACTGGCAGGACCCGCGCACAGTCCACGCACCGCTCTGCGGGAGGGCAGCAGGGCCCACATCGTGCCATCGGCAACCACCGCGCCCTCCACCATGCCTTCCTGCAGGGCAGGCAGGGCAGACAGTAACACAAGTCAGCCGCGGGGAAGTGTGGAGCCAGTCAGGGTGTGGGGGCGCTGGTGGCCCAGGCCGCACAGCAGGCCCACAGGACAGGCAGGTGAGCCCAGCGTGTCTACAGGCTAAGCAGGGCTGGTTGCCCGGATGTGCATGGCGGTGGTAAGACAGTGGGAGGCCCATCAGTGCTTCCTGCACCGCCTGCCCAAAAGCACACGCTGCCATGCACAGGTGGCAGTCTAGAGAAATCGCACAGCTGGAGCATGCAGGCTACGGCAGAGCAAGGAAAAGGTTGTAAGAGGCCACACACCGGGCTACCCACCGGCATGTCGGGTGGGCTGCCAGAGACATCCACCAGACTGACACCACCGCGTGCTAGGTGCCGGGCCGAATGCCTGCCGGAGGAGTTGCCAGAACTGCTGCCGCCGCCGTTGCTGGCTGGCGCTGAACCTGCCGCTGCTGGCAGCGCTTGCAGGGTGGCACCATCAGGCGAGAGTGGAGGCACAGCAGAGGAGGCAATGTCCATCCCTGCTATGCGAACCCATTGAGTGCCGGTGTAGTAAAAGCCTGCATGATTTGAAAAGGAAGTGTGCAGTCAGAGATGGGGACGCCCGGAAATGTACCAATTCTGGCAAAGATGACACCAATCTTAGCACCCGCCCCACGGCTCCTGGCATCACCTAGCCTTGCGCCTGCCTGCAAGCCTGCCTGTCCTCTGCCTGCATGCCTGCCTGCTTTTGGGCCCCCTTCCTCCACCCGCAAAGGAGTGCACTGACAACCGCAAGCCCTGCAACCCCAGCACACACCCTCATTGCATGAATTGATGACGTAGGCAGTCGTGTTGGTAGGGCCAGGAATGACCTGCGAAGGCAGTTTGGGGGGAGGCAGGAAAGGAGAAGGGTGCACTTGCTCAGCATGCAGCATGCAAGGCCAAGTTGAGCCGGGCACTCAGTAGCACAGGTGGCCGGGGGATGCGTCCGCAATGCCAGCTGGCGCCGTTGTGTTGGCCTGGCGTTAGCAGCCACTCAAGCCTGCCCCTGCCAGCATGGTGCACCACCTGGTGCATAGAGATCAGGCGTGCTCCCCAACACACTGGCTGGTCGATTGCACGAACGGGGCCAGCTGTGGCAAACTGCGATGCCCAGCTGGCAAGGAAGGGGCAGGATATGGCGCCCACCTTGATGCCTGCCATCCCCTCCACCTTGACCCATTGCCCACTGGGGTCCAGATACCACACGGCATTCCCACAGACAGAGGACGGCCCGCCTGCAGGGCAACAACAGTTGTGGCTTTGCCGGCAGTTCGAAGGGAAGGGATACAGCCCCGCTGCCTGTGCTGCAGGCGCCCATGCAGAGCCTTGACCCTCAGAGGCATCCGTATCCCCCCCCTGTGGCCCCCCCATTGCTGCACAAATTCCCACATGAACAATCCCACCTGTGTCACACGCGCCGTGGCAAGGCTCCACGTCAGTAGAGATGCGCCACAGGGCGCCAGAGGACCCCACAGCCATTGCCTTGGCTGCAAGGCAGCGGCAGAGCGGGAGTGAGGAACTTGGTGGGCATGATAAAAACTGGCTTGCAGACAGCAATAATGCACCCCACCCGCCTGCCAGCCACACGCACCCACTGCCCTGCGCCCACACACCTGCCACTCCCTCCTGCTCCCGCCAGCCATACGGTTCATCGAACAGGGGCGTTCCTGCAGCAGCTGCGCTCTGGGACTTCTTGCCCGCAAGGCCCACCCCTGTCCCAGCTCCAATCCCCCCAATCGGCAGCAGGGATAGCAGGAGGAGAAGGAGCAGCCGGCGGCGCCGCTGCTTCCACCTTTCACTTCTGACTGGGACCTCTCCTGCGGAGGGCCCTTCTCCAGCTGCCACCTCAGCTGCTGCTGCTGCTGCTGCAGCTGCTGCTGGTAGTGGTGTACCCTTTTCCGACGGTGCCTCACCACTGGCTGCCGCTGCCAATCCTGCAACTGATGCAACTGTGTCGGCTGCGCCTGCAGGCAATGCAGCAGCAGAGCAACCCCCTTCTGCCGCTCCTGCTGCTGCTGTTGTCGTGCCTGTGGCCGCTGCCACAGCTGCTCCTCCTCCTGCTGTTCCTGGTGTTGCCTCTGCTGCTGCTACCCCTCCGGCGGTTGCTGCTGCTGTTGCTGCTGCGGTTGCCACTGAGTAGCGGACTAGAGCCTTGAGGGGTGTGTGCTCCCACTCCTGAGGCCCACCACCCTCGTCCCGCTCAACTGCGCTGGATTGCTGCCCTGAACCGAACAGCGGGTTGGCAATACCCATGGATAGTGGGTACCCAGCGCCTTCATTGCCAGGCTGCTCAGCTTCCGCGCTGGACTGCTGCCCTGAACCAAACAGTGGGTTGAACAAACCGCTGCTGGCTCGCTGCCGCGCCGACGCAAACACTTGGCCCAGCGCAGCTTTCAGCGCGCCCGCTGCTGCAGCCACTGTGGAGCCCGCCGTAGCTGCAACATCGAAAAATGCACGTGGCGTGGACTCCGATTCAGCAGCCGCTGCACCCCCTTCCCCTGCTGTATCGATGGCACCTGCTGCCGCTGCTGCTGTTGTGGCACCAGCTGCTGTAGTGCACGCTGCAGCAGTTGCTGTGCCTGCCAGTGCAGCAGCGGCCGGAGCTTCCGCTGCAGCTGCTGCAGCTGCCATC
Organism: Micractinium sp. NFX-FRZ; assembly: GCA_029339195.1. Taxonomy (NCBI): domain Eukaryota; kingdom Viridiplantae; phylum Chlorophyta; class Trebouxiophyceae; order Chlorellales; family Chlorellaceae; genus Micractinium; species Micractinium sp. NFX-FRZ. Next base: position 21,878 of record JAPTJF010000264.1, read on the forward strand.
TGTGCAGCTGCCTCTGTGGCAGAAGCTGCTGCCACCGCTGCAGCCGCTGCGCGCGCCCCCAAGCGTTCAGCTGCTTTAGGTGCAGCAGGGGCCTTCTTGTCAGGTTTGGGCCGCTTGGCAAGCTTGATGGCTGCGCTGTTGCCATACAGGCTGGAGGCCGCTTTTGTGCTGCTTTTAGGTGCCATCGTGTCACCAGCACCACCACCTTTATGTGCGCTGCCCCCCTCGGCGGCAACAGGGACACGTGCGGCTCCCGCACCACCACCACTGCCTGCTGCTGCAGTGCTGCTGGCTCGGCCTGTCCCCACACCGCTGCCGAAAGCTGCTCCAGGCACGCCGGCGGTTCCTCCGCCTGCTCCTCTTGTCCTGCTCTTTCCCTTGGTGCTGCCAGAGGGTGCTCCCTGGCTGCCAGCAGTGCTTTCGAGGGTGGAGCCGCCACTGGGTGATGCCGGGCGTGGCCTGTAAAATGTGGAAACGTGTGACAGGGGCTCTTGTGAGAGGCATGCGTAGAGCTAGCTGATGTGCAAGGCATGTGTGGGGGACGAGATGCAGGTATGCTGTGTGCCAAGGAAGATGGGGAGGCACCACCAGGCGTGGCCCTGCCATGGCCCACCCCTGCTCTACTCTACTGGAGCTCCCAAACCCATTGCCCCTCCCTGCTCAGACACGATGCAAGACACAGGAGGGATGAAGCCACAAGCAAGCAAGGAAGCCGCAATGCCCGTGTGGGCATCAATAGAAATTCCCGCCCCTCACCATTGTGAGCCGTTCTTGCCACTGCCCAGCCCATGGCTATCGAGCCCCTCAACTCCAGCAAGGCTGCCTGTAGTGTCCAAGGCGTCCACTCCAGACTGCCGCTGCCGCAGCAACAGCAACAGCAGGAGCAGCTGAGACAGCGCCTCTGGCGCAATCTGCGCCCCCAGGTTTTGCAGTGCGTCCCCTCCCGCGTGGCGCAGCCGCAACAGCAGCTGAGACAGCGCCTGCGGTGGCAGTCGCCCCTCCCAATCCTGCAGGCTGTCGCCTCCAGGTTGCTGCAGCCGCAACGTAAGCTGAGACAGAGCCTGCGGCGACAAGCAGTCTAAGCAAGCCTGCAAGGCGTCCACTCCGGGCTGCCGTATTCGCTGCAGCAGCTGCCAGAAGGCCTCTGGCGGCAGGGTGCCCTCCCAGTCCTGCAGAGTGTCCACCCCAGCTTGCCGCAGCCGCGTCAGCAGCTGCGATAGAGCCTCCGGCGACAGCTGCTCCACCCAGCTTTGCAGGGAGTCCCGTCCGGGCTGCTGCAGCTGCCGCAGGAGCCGTGGCAGAGCCTCTGGCGGCAGCCGCCCCTCCCAATCGCGTAGAGCACTGACTCCAGCTCGCCGCAGCCGCGACAACAGCTGTGGCAGTCCCTTTGGCGTCAGCTTCTCTAAGCAGCCTTGCAGCGCGTCCCCGCCAGGCTGCCACAGCCGCTGCAGCAGCAGCGGCAAGGAACCAGGCGGCAGCTGCCCTAGCCAATCATGCTGTGAGTCGCCCCCAGACTCTTGCAGCCGCCGCAGGAGCTGCAGCTGGACTTGGGGAGGCAGCTGCCCCATCCAATCATGCAGGGTGTCACCTCCGGGTTGCCACAGCCGCCGCAGCAGCCAATACAGCGCCTCCGGCGGCAGCTGCTCTATCCAATCATGCAGCGTGTCACCTCCACACTCTTTCAGCCGCCGCAGCAGCCAATGCAGCGCCGCTGGCGGCAGCTGCTCTATCCAGTGCTGGAGCGTGTCACCCCCACATTCTTGCAGCCGGCGCAACAGCCGCGACAGCGCCGCTGGCGGCAGCTGCGCTATCCATTCCTGCAGTGTGTCGCCCCCTGCCTGCTGCAGTCGGCGCAGCAGCTGCGACAACACCTTTGGCGGCAGCTGCGCTATCCATTCCTGCAGCGTGTCGCCCACTGACTGCTGCAGCCGTCGCAGCAGCTGTGCCAGCGCTTCCGGCGGCAGCTGCTCTATCCAATCATGCAGCGTGTCACCCCCTGACTGCTGCAACCGCCGCAGCAGCCAATACAGCGCCTCTGGCGGCAGCTGCGCTATCCAGTCCTGCAGTGTATCGCCTTCAAAGCGCTGTAGCCGCTGCAGCAGTTGTGCCTGCGCCTCTGGCGGCAGCTGATCTATCCACTCTTGCAATGTGTCGCCTCCACATTCTTGCAGCCGGCGCAGAAGCTGCGACAGCGCCTTCAGCGGCAGCTGACCTATCCAATCCTGCAGCGTGTCGGCCCCCGACTGCTGCAGCCGCCTCAACAGCTGGGACAGAGCCTCTGCCGGTAGCTGTGCTATCCATTCCTGCAGCGTGTCACCTCCTGACTGTTGCAGCTGGCACAGCAGCTGCGAGAGGACTTGAGGCGGCAGCTGCGCTATCCAACCCTGCAGTGTGTCACCCCCAAAATGCTGCAGCCGGCGCAGCAGCTGCGAGAGGACTTGAGGCGGCAGCTGCGCTATCCAAGCCCCCAGCGTGTCACCTCCAGACTGCTGCAGCCCCTGCAGCAGCTGCGACAGTGCGTTCGGCGGTAGCTGTGCTATCCAGTTTTGCAGCGTATCGCCCCCAGACTGCTGCAGCCGGCGCAGGAGCTGCGACAGGGCTTGTGCCGGTAGCTGCCCTATCCACTCTTGCAGCGTATCGCCTCCAGACTGCTGCAACCGGTGCAGCAACTGAGAGAGGGCCTCTGCCGGCAGCTGCCCGATCCAATCCTGCAGCGTGTCGCCTCCGGGCTGCTGCATCCTCCGGAGCAGCTGCGTCAGTACCTCTGCCGGTAGCTGCTCTACCCAGCCCTGCAGGGTGTCACTGCCAGGTTGCAGCTGCAGCAGCACCTGCAGCTGCCGAAACTGTGTTTGCGGCATGCTCTGGGCCCACGCATCGAGTGCATCCCCCTGCTCCACCACGACTCCCACAAGAGGGCCCCCTGAAGGCATGGCAGAGGGTGCAGACAGGGGAGGGTGCACAGCAAGGCAGTGTGACACATCATGTCACAGCACACACACACACACACACGCGCATGCGAGCCAGCCAACCAACGCGCGGCAAGCAAGTCAGGCCATCACTCATGCCTGGGCTCCCCTGACTGCCAGCCTGGCTGTTGTTCCCTCCCTGTTCCCCCGCTCGCTCGCCCACCTGGTGGCTCGTCCGGCGCCGCCGCTGGCCCTCCACCTGTGGGCGGTTCCGCCGTATGGGATACCCCCGCAGCTGTAGGGGATACCGGCTTAGCCTCCACATCTGCCTCCCTACCGTCACTGAAGGGGGGAGACCTGAGCCCGGGCGTCGGCCGCCCTTGCCGTTCCGTTTGTTGGGCCTGCCTCTGCCGCTGCTGACTTTGGTGCTTGGGGCTGCTGGCACAAAGGAAGGGAAGGGGGAGAGGGAAAGGGGCAGCAATGATCGCTGCTGCGGTTCTGGTTGCATGGAAGGAGCAAAATGGATGCTGATCAGGAGACGAAACAGAAGCTGAAGTAGGTGGGTGCAAGTCGCTGCCTGGGGCCACCATGCGGCAGCAGCCGCACACGGCAGGTGGCCAGCGGCACAAGGCGGGTGTGCAGCACTTCTAGCACAATGAAACATTTGGTGTTTGTGGAGCGCATCGAGTTGCTTGTAAGGAAAAGAAGTAGCATGCGCTTCCAATTAGCCCCCCCTACTGGTGGCAAGCAGGCCGCCGGCTTGTCAGCACTCACCTGGCGTCACCGGGCCGGCCGCCGCCAACCATCACAATGAGGCTCTGTTTTGCCTTACTGCTTCCAAAGCCTCAACTCCAATAAATTGCATGAGCTGAACCTGAAACGCCTGCCGATGGAAGCGAGCTGGGATATGCCGACATGGCCAGTGAGAGCTGCCAGTGAGGCGAGCCGCGTGTTGGCAGGGGCAGGGGCGGCGGCGGCGGCGGCAGCAATGACCGGCTCTTCCGCCTCGGTCCGACGTTTGGATGTCGTAATGGAGCAGGAATTGGTCGAGCAGATAGTGGCCCGCAATCAGGAGCTGGCAGCAAGCCGGTGGGGAGTAGAAGGGGCGCGCCCCGGCCAGCTAAACGTGAAGCAGGCTGGGCGCCCGCTCAACAAACAATTGAGGCAACACCGCGCGTTCCGGGCTTGATGGTCGCCCAACAGGGCGTCAATGCAAGTCCTGAAGGCCTTGAGCGCAGCAAAACGCCTTGAACAGGTCTGCTTTCAGCCTTGAACTGCTTCTGACCCCACCGCCGCTCTCCACCTATTAAAGCCAAGACTCTTACAGCGCACGGATCGCCTAAACAGCGCCGACAGCTGCGATCGCGGGAGGGGGCTGCGTGCACACCGCTTCAGGCGTGTGCGCGCCCCCCTAAGTAAACTTTTGCAGATGATTCAAATATCCTAGCGACTGCGTGCCGCTGCTGAAGGCCGCCAAAAGAGCGGGGTTGCCACGTAGGCGCCGGCGGTTGCCGGCGGTTGCCGGCGGGCTGATGAGCAATGCATCGAGTGGAATTCTTGACATTACAATTTAAAACTTGCAAGTCCCGCGCATCTCGCCACCACGTAATGTGTAGGTTTCAAGTTAATAAATTGGGTGGGTAAGGGGGCAATGCAAGAGGGTGGCATGGCAAGGGTGGGCACTAAGCGGTCCAGTCTCCTTGTTGGTGCCGCCGCATGCGCCCCACATTGTGTGAAGGCATGAGGTGCCATTATCATTTGCGGCAACATAAATTGAATGAATTAAGTCAACATGGCACGGTATATTATGGAGGAGAGTAACAAAATTGAGGAGGAGAAGAGAAGAGCGACAAGGAGCAGAGGAGATGATGCCAAAAATGAACTTTCACTCCTGTGGGGAGGGGCTGAGAATGGAGAGTGAAACACACACACAAACAACGATGACACAAAGGGGAAGGATCACATCAAAACTTACGTCGAATTTCCCACCCCAAATGTGGCAACCACTGCCGTCGCCTCACCAGGAGCGGGGCCAGAGCAGGGAGCAGGGGCGCTCCAGCAGCAGGTACGCCGGCAGCGCCGCCACCAGCGCCATCACGCTGCCCGCCCCGCAGCCCAGCAGCGCCGTGGCCCAGGCCGCCCACATGCCGCTCACCCCGGCCTCCTGCCACGTGGGTAGCAGCCCCATGGGCCCCTTGGTGAGAAGGTAGGCGCTGTAGGAGAGGGCCGCCAGTGGGACGAAGCAGTCGGAGGACAGCAGGCGCGCCAGCGGGCGCAGGCGGCCCAGCAGAATTGCGCAGAGGATGCCGGCGGTGGCCCAGCCCAGGGAGCAGCGGCCGGCCACCTGGAGGAGCAGGAGATGGTGAAGAGCAAATAAAAGTGGCACGTGGTAAAAACATGACGCCTGGTGGTGAGGACATCCGTGGGAAAGAAGGCAAGGCCACAGGCGGGGGTTGAGGGCATTGAGCCAGCCTGGAGGAAATCAGGCCAGGCGGCACCAGTCGGCTGCCCCAACTTGCATCCACACCTGGAGGAGGTGGTTGAACACGGGGGCCTGGCGCTCCATCCACCTGCAGGGTGGGGGGCGGCACAGCGCAAGGGATGCTGGGGTGGGGGCGGGGGTCCCGCTGCACTGCGGCGTCTGCCTTGAACCGCCAGGGTTGTGCATGCTGCGCCTGCACACTGCACAGCATGCAACACCATGGCCCGCGCTTTGGTCACAGCACAGCGCAGCACTGCGCCACGTGCCCTCCCACGTGCCCCCCCACGTGCCCCCCCACGTGCCCCCACGTGCCCTCCCACGTGCCCCCCCACGTGGCGCAAACCCTGTTGCGGGCACTCGAGCTCGCCTGTTCTTGCCGACGCCGCAGAAGGTGTGGGCCACTGCCACGGCAAGCGCCAGCAGGTCGAGCGCCAGCAGCAGGCCGCGCTGCAAGCGCCGCGCACGCTGCGCCTGCTGCACCACGCACAGCCCCCCAGGCGGCCCGCCCTTGCTGCCGCCGCTGCTCTGGCCAGGCAGCAGCTGCTGATGTGGCAGCGCCTCCTCTCCAGCCGCCAGTGGAGCCCCGCCCCAGGCAGACACAGCAAAGACTGCAGTGCTGATCAGCTGGCCGGTTGGCTGCCCCACCTCTGTACTGCCGCCGCCCTTGCTGCTACCTGTGCCGCTGCTGCCGTCAATCCCCACGGCTGCACTGTCAGTGATGGCACCACTGGCAGTAGCCGGCAGCTGCTCCTGCCGGCGCAGGGCGCCCGCCACTACCACCGCGGCCGTCATGCCGGCAAAGTAGGGCGCACAGCGGGTGAGGGGCATGGAGTAGGACAGCGGGTTGGGGGAGCCTTGAAGGGGGAAGAGGGCTCCGTCTGTGCTGTACCCCCACACAGCCAGCATGACGCCCAGTGTCAGCACGGGGACCAGGGAGGCGCCGGCCAGCAGGGCGAGGCCAAAGCGGCGGGGCGCGGCACGCTGCGGGCTGTAGGCCGCCCAGAGGAAGAGGGGGGAGATGAGGTAGAGGTGCAGCTCCACGCTGACCGACCTGCGGGGCGTAAGAGGTGCAACTGGGCAGGGCGAGGTGAGGTGGCCAGCCCCATGGGGGTGGTGCAGTGTGGGCGACACATGGGGGAGGCGAGAGGGCAGCGTGCTACAGCCGTGGCGGGAGGGAGAGGAGGTGTGTGGTTTGATTACTCGTGCGTCTGGGCTGGGCTGGGCTGGGTGCCATGCGCAGCCCGCTGGCAGATGCACATGCTGTGGCAGGCAGATGCAGCCACAAAGCAGGGTGCCGTGCATGCTGTGGTGGTGGAGGGTGTGCTCACCACGACAGGTAGTGGCACTCCGAGGGGAGCACGTCGTTGAGGAAGAGCAGCACCTTCCACCAGTCCCGGGCACACTCGTCGGCCACCTGCTCCCCCGCCAGCCTGGCGCCTAGAGCGAAGCAGCCCAGCGAGAGCGCCATCATGGGCCAGAGGCGCAGGATGCGGCGCACAACAAAGCGGCCATACCTGCGCAGCGGCGGCGAGGGGTGGCGGCGACGGGTCAGGCCAGGTTGGGTGGTCATGCAAGTGGCAAGGGGAGAGCGGCGGCGTGGGGCGGCTGAGCAGCGGGCAGAGCGGGGCGAGCTAAGCCCAGCATGACCGCCAACCCAAGCCTAACTTTGGCCGCAGATCAGTCCAGGGCCTTTGACACCACAGCGTGCGCTGCAGGCCCACCGCACACCGCAGCGTGTGGTCACCTGAACGTCCCGGTGCTGGAGACCTCCCGCATCCACAGGTGCGCAATCAGGAAGCCGCTGAGGCAGAAGAAGATGTCGACACCTAGGCTGCCGTTCTGGAAGGGCTGGGTGGCCGGGCTGGTGAGCCAGCGGGTGGCGATGGAGGGCGGGGCGTCGGGCGCCGTCACCGAGGCAATGACGTCATAGCCGCGCAGGCAGGGTCCTGTGATGACGTGGTAGCACAGCACCCACAGCAGGGCCAGCGCACGGACGCCGTCCAAGGGCGCCAGCCGCTGGGAGCCCCTGCCACGGGCCGCCGACGGCAGCAGTGAGCGCAGGCTGGCTCCGGGAGCCCAGCAGGTGCGCAGGTGGCAGGCAAGCCGTGCCCACGGCGGCATGGCGCACACGCTTTATGTGAAAAAAGCCTCTGACTGGGCGACACGCACGCAAGAGGCCTGCAGATGTAAGAGGGGTACAGCGGCACAAGGGGCGCCGGTGGGCTTGCACCCTGCACGGCGCCAGCCAGGCCGCGCTGGCGGGCCGCTGCCGCCGCCAGCCAGGCGCCGTTCTCCGTGGGCCCTGCCGCGCATCGCTCATTGCAATTCCTCCGCAGATGTACCTTTTGCAGGTATGTGAAGTCCGGTACGTCAACTGCCAGAATTGCCGGGGCCAAAGCCCGGTGCGCCGTCTGTGCTGCTATCAAGGAATTCCAGCGCGTTTGCCTACTGCCGAGGCAATTGGCAAGCAAATAGGCCAGCCAAGAGGCCCCGCGGCCTGGTCAGCCCCAGTTTGCAAAGCACCCGCAGCAGGCGACCATTCGTTTCCTTGCTAGTTGCCAATTTGAGTACTTATGGCACGTTTAGAGATGGCAAAAGCCGCCGCTGGCCGCTGGCAGAGGCCGCCATCGCGCCGCCGCCGCCGTCGCCGCTGCCGCCGCTACCCCAAACCCAAGTTGATGGCGCGTAACCACGCTCAAGCACTGCAAAATAGTGTTACACTGTCAGCCTCGGACGGCTTCCTGTCAATCAAGGGATGCACACTCGAGCAGCAAACCGGACGCCTGCCGCTGGCAGCGGCCGTCATGCCCGCGTCGCCCCGCCGCCGCTGCACGCACTCCGGCAGCCCAGCGGTTGCTGGAGCAGCCTCCAGACAAGAAGGACCCACACGACGGGACCTTGCCAGCAGTGTGGTGAGCTGACGTGGCGCACAGCCGCAGCAGCATCCTCATGGTGCCGGCACCGCCAGAGCTGCAGCCCTGCCTGCCTCCCGGCACCTCGCTGGCACCACCTGTTGCCCTGATGGCACCGCCTCATCAGGCCAACCCTACTTGGCCATCAGCATCTGCACACGTGACAACGTAGCCAAATAAACGCAACAGGCGGGGCACGGGATACAAGGGTCGGGTGGGCAGGACGCACGCCCACGGGTCCAGCGCTGCTGCCCTCCAAAGTGCCGCGCTGCCGGGCCACACAACGCGTGTCCCATCCCCATCCCTCCAAAACGCTGTCTGTCTTCCATACCCCCCGCCCTGACACCCCCGCGAACACACACACACACACGCACCTTCTGCAGCGTCATCATGTACTCCAGGTACGCCTGGCTGCCCGCCGCCGCCCCCCGGTCCTCCACCAGGTAGGGCATGAGGTGGGCCTCCATCGGGGTGCCCTGCCGGATCACCCAGCACTCCTGCAGAGGAAGGCAGAGTGTGGAGGGGATGTAGGGGGGTGTGGGTGACGTGTGACATGTGAGGCAGGAGGCCGGGCACGGCACGGCGTCCCCAAGCTAGATCTTGGCACATGTGAGGCTGAGCAAGAAGAGCGGCAATGTGCGTCGTGACCTGCCCCAAGAGACTGCGGGCATGTGTCCACACACGCCTGCCAAAGCTGATTGAGTGGCCCGGAACGCGCGCACTCTGGCCCCCACCTCCTCCCACCGAACCCCGTGCCCGCTCAACTTCCTCGCCAACCACAGCGCACCTGCCAGAGCTCCTTGGTGCCCCGCAGCGCCGCCATCACCGCGTTGATGCGCGCGCTCAGCTCGCTGCCCTGCCGCACCGGCTCAGGGTTCAGGCCTACTTTGGGAGGGGGAGAAGGGGCCGAGGAGGGGAGAGGGCCAGGCAGGGGCCGTGGTAAGCAAGGGTGGCAAGCAAGACGACTCTGGCATGCTGGATGAGCACAGCAGGCGACGCTTGCACAGCAGCCTCTAACTGGTGACAGGCTGGCGCAATCACCAACCGTACCGTACCATGTGTGCACATCCCCAGGCCCACGACCCCATGCGCCCAACAAGCTCCCCGCGCCCCGCTGCACTCACCAGACGCGTCCTGCGGCGGCCCCTGCACACCAAACACCTCGGCGTAGAAGCTGGGGGGCACCGCCTGGCCCAGCCACATGATCAGCATGCGCCCATTGTCCACGAGGTATGCGCCAGCTGCAGGAATGGGAGAGGAGAGGAGGCGGCGAGTCGGGGGTGCGGCGGCGTGACGGCAGCGGGGGACGGAAGCGAGGTTCCAAGGCAGCATTCCCTATTCCAGGAAACGCCTCGCACAGCCTCAGCCTGTCTTGTGCACCAAGCAGGCGTGTCTCCCCAACATCCGCCCCTCCTGTCTGCGCTGAATTACCCTCAAACCAAGGCCGGCAGCGCTTCATGATGTAAACACACACGGCGGTGCGCACACACCTGGGTGAGGACCCCGCAAGCACAAACCCCAGTGCACACCACAAAAACACCACAAAACCTCATGCCCCACCCCTGCCGGCACCTGGGTTGAAGTACTCGAGGCCGGCGGGCGCGGTGGGCGGCAGCGCCACGCCGCCGCCTGCGCCCTCCTTGCCCCAGTCGCCCGTCGGGTCGTACACCGGATAGCAGTTGGGGTAGATGAGGCGCAGCTGATCATAGACGGAGCACGTCACCATCTGGTGCCCCACCGCTGTGCGCTCGTCGCTGTTCACATCGCGCCCGCCGCCGCGCAGGGCAGACGTCTTCACAAGGCCTGCAAGTGATGCGGGGCATGGCATTGTATCGTGGCAGTCAGGGGCATGTGCGGAGGCGCTGCTCCCGTCGCGCGCGCTGCCGTGCAGGGCAGCAGTCCTCACGAGCCTGGGGGCGGCCCGGACGTGGCAGGCAGGGCGGGTGGAGCGGGCGATGCACATCACCACGTGCGGCGCCGGTGCAGCGGAGGTGTCCCAACCCAATCTTAAAACAGTGTTGGTGAAGCACCGATCCATCCATGATGTGTTGTGCCCACCCACCTAGCGTGAGCACGGGCAGGCTCTTGAGCCGCTCGGGCAGCACCAGCGCGTTGGGCGACAGCCCGCCCGCCATGCCCGCCCCCCGCATATGCAGCATGCGGTACTCCCGCATGGCGGCCACCAGGCGCTGCTGGATGGCTGCAGGACAAGGGCAGGGAGGATTGAGGCGGGGGGCCAAGGGCAGTGGGGAGTGAGCGCTATCAGCAGGTCAGCAGCAAACGGCGCACGCCACAGCAAGCGTTAGAACAGGAGGCATGCCATTCCAGGCAGCAGACAGCAGGCACAGGAGCGAGCCCCCCTGTGGCCATGGTGCCGCGCAGCACAGCATGCAAAGCAGCGTGCCAGGTGTCGCACAGCATGCACAGCGCGCCAGCTCACCGGTGCGCGCGTCGTCCAGCTTGGCCGAGTAGGAGCGCTCCACTGACAGCTTGCCCAGCAATGCCGCCGTGGCGCCTGCGTCGCTCTGCTTGTACAAATCGATCAGCTCTGCGTTGGAGGATGGAGAGAAGAGGCGGGGGACATGTCAAGGCTCAGGTAGGCGGTGTGTGTGCTTGTGTGTGTGTGTGTGTGTGTGCTGGGCAGGCAGGGACAGAATTCCCATGTTTGTCTGCCGGTTGAGATTGCGCCAGCTGTCGACGTGGCTGCAGGGGGCGGGAGGGCCATCACCCGAGTCCGCAACCCACGAAAAGCGCCCCGCCCCCCGCCCCACCTGACACCACTGGCAGCGCCATGGTGTGCACCCGGATGCGCCGCTCCCCATTTGAGTTGGTGTAGAGCAGGGCGGCCTGCAGGTAGGCCACCTGCCCCGTCAGCAGCGTCTCCTCGTGGGCAATCTCCACGGAGAAGGACTGCAGGGCAGGGGAGGGGGAGGCAGGGCGCATTGGGTGGTGCCGATGGAGATATGGCGGGGTTGGGCAATATCCACGGAGAAGGACTGCAGCAGGGGGCAGGGGAGGAGGGAGGGAGTTGGGGGGTAGTGGGGCAGTTCGAGGAGCGGCGGGGTCGAGTCCTGGTGGACAAGACAGTAATCCCACAAAGGGGAGTGAGGGCGCTTGCCTCCCTCCCGTGTGCTGCTGCTGCAAACACCGGCCCCCACCCGCTGGCCCGTGTTATGTTAATATGTTACTAACACAGGCACCTGGCCTGTGCCGAAGGCGGGCACGGCCAGCAGGCCACTTGAGCGTATGCTTAGGCAACCAAACAACGCCTCACCACTGCCCTCGCATGCCCCTCCCACACACGCTCAGATCGCGTACGCACACAACACGCAGGTGCACACCCACCTTGTCTGTGTCGCAGGCGGGCAGGGCCAGCAGGTCTGTGGAGCGGATGAAGAAGTGGCCAAAGAATGCCGAGATGCGGAGGCCCTTGGAGCAGCGGATGCGCATCACCGCCTCCCACGCCGTCTCGCGTGCCAGGTTGTGGCTGCCAAGTGGGGGAGGGGGGAGGGGGCAGGAAGAGGAGTGGCCGGGCCAGGTGGGTCGCAGGGAAGAATAAGACCCGGGGGGAAACTGCTTGCTGTCGGCGTCGCTGCCGCACGCACCACCTGCAGCTCTCATGCCCGCCCTACAAGCCCCCACCTGCCCCCTCCGCTCCCCTCCTCTCCTCACCACAGCTCTGCGTGCAGCTTGGGCCCGTCCCGCTCCGCCACAAAGCCTGGGTAGTAGTACAGCTGGCCGCCCGTGTACTTGGGCAGCGCGCCCAGGGAGGGCAGGTCCATGTAGGCGGAGCCAAAGGCAAACACGTCGATGCAGATTTGGAACCTGTGCGGGTGAGAAGCGGCACGAAGGGAAAGGCTGAGTGATGAGAACTGGTTGGTGGGAAGTGTATTCACCACACGGCTTGCACAACAAGTCAATGCGCATCTGGGATCTGCGGGTAGGCGGGGTGTGTGGAGGGAACGGATGGCTTCCATTAGATGTCTATGGACCATGGCCAGAAGGTTGCCAATTGAAAATAATCGACGGCAAGTGCATGTCAGAACCCCTAAGCGGGAGAGCTGGGTCCTGCGCCGGGCAGGCGATGGGTGGACCACACCTCCACGCTGCCCACCCACACTCCCCCTCTCAATTATATGCCCACCCACCTGGAGGCCTCTGCTGAGAAGCGCTTGTAGAAGGGGTCGTCGGGGGTGCGCAGGCTGTACTCCCGGTCTGTGCCGTACAGCGCCGGGTTGTCGCGTGCCTTGATGCGGCCGATGCCCACGCTGGGCGCTGCGGCCTGCACGGCGAGGGGCGGGGAGGCGAGCGGGCACGGCAGGGGTTGGTGCGCAGCATACCACAACCATTTGGAAGCAGGAGGCCGCCCTCCTCCTGCTGAGCCCTGCACCACAACACGCAGTCGGTGCGTGCGTCCACCCCTGCCGCCCACCGACCAAGACGCAAAGCAACCACGTGTGACAGCAGGCACCTGGAAGAGCAGCAGCTTGCCGCCAATGTGGTTCATCACCAAGAAAGCGGCCTGCAGCGCCGGGCCCATCGCGCTCTCCACCTGCAAGACGTGGGTGGGGCAGGGAATAGCAGGGCAGGGCAGGGCAGGTTGGTGCAGGGCCGGCCTGGGCAGCTGCGCACGAGGTGAGAGCTGTGGGGAAGGAACCAAGTAGCGCGTCATCCCCCCATTGCCATCAGCCCGACGTCTCACGCTCCTGAGCATCTCTCCACCCACCTGCGTGGCCCGCCCAAAGCTCTGGGGCAGGGATTCGAGCAGGGCCTCCACCACCGCCCGGCTCTCGCGCAGGTTCACCATCAGGTCGTCGGGCAGCGGCACAAATGGGTCGTCAATCTGCGGCAGGTGCACAAGTAAAGGGGTGGGTGATGTAGCTGCCTGGAAGGTTCGCCAGCGGTCGGGCAGGTGCACAAGGGGTCCGTCAATGTGCAGCGTTGCACTAAGACGGAGGTCAAAGGGTGGGGTGGGCCTCCTAAGTGAGCTCCCAGTGCCAGCTGCCAGCTGCCAGCCCGCCTGCATCCCGTGCCACCCCGCCCCGCCCCAGCCAGCTGCCAGCCCACCGGCATTCCCGCCCCGCCCTGCCCCGCCCCAGCCGGCAACCCTACTGCACCACAGCATGACACCCATCACAACCGCCCACCCACCCACCTCCGCCACCACCATCATCTGAGGAGAAGACAGGCTGCTCTTGAGGTTGTAGAAGTGCAGCGTGCTGCAGCGGGAACGGGGCAGGGGCAGGGTCTCAGGTCAGGTTCTTTGGTGCTGAAATCGGGAGCTGAGTCCATCTGTAGTGTAAGTTACTGTAGTGCAAGCATGCTGGTGGGCAGGGCGGTGGAGGAGGCGGGGGCCCCGTGCCGCGGGCTGCCAAGTCGCCTGACCTTGCGCCTGGCACTGTTGTTGGGCTTGCCGTAAAGTCATATGGTGCCCATCCATTCTGCATGCCACCTTCTGCTCACCTGTCGAAAGTGATGAAGGCCACCTGGGTGCGCTCGTCGCCGGGCAGGGAGTCGAGGCCGGCTTTGATGGAGGCGCAGGCGGCGCGCAGCATGCCGGAGGAGGCGGCGGCAAAGGAGACGTCGATGACAAACACGTAGGTGGGAGGCATGGGGGCGCGCACCTGCGGGGGCAGGGCAATGTGCAGGTGAACACCGACAGATGTCAGAAGCCAGGCGGGTGAGCGGCGCGAACAACTTGAGCTCCAGAAGAGTCTGAGCCAGCCGCCCGCCTTACCCACTGCACCCAGTGCCTCAAGCTGCCCATGTACAACTTCATCGGCACATCACTGGCATCCTGCTCGTCTTCACACCCCCACCCCAGAACACCACAAGGCACACACACTGCGCACGGCCCCCACCCGCCCACTCACCATGTACTCTGCAGGCGCAATGTACTCCACGCTGCCGCCATACAGCTCCGGCCGCTCGCTGTGGTCCAGCCGCCGCCCCGAGGCGTCCAGTGCACAAAAGTACTCGATGGGCACCTCGTTCACCAGCTGGCACACGTTGCACGAGTAGCGCCTGCAGGGGCCGGAAGCGGGATGGGACACAAAAGCGGCACAGCCATGTGTTCAGACGTCCCGCCCCGCGGTTGCTGCTGGGGCCGCTGTCACCCACCAGCCCACAGGCACTACCAGCCCAGCCCAGCCCAGCCCAGCCCAGCCCAGCAGCACCCACCTGCCGCCGTCCATCCAGGACATGAAGGGGTTCATGTATGTGCGGCACCGCTTGCAGCGGATGATGGTGCCGCCCTGGGGGTTGGCCACCGGCACCTCCCCGCCTGCCAGGGCCATTGGGTGCACCACGGCGCCGTAGGGCAGGTGCCACCGCGCCTTGAGCGCCTGCAAGCACAATGTGTGTGCAACCAGCCAAGCGATTGTTCTACCGGGCACGCGACGTACATGGTTTGAAACACACGAAGCTGCCAGCGCAAATTCAGCAGCTGCACCCAGGGCGTGTGCACACTCATTCCACGTGGTCTCAAGCAGGGACTTGGCACAGCATCGCACTGTCCTCTCTACAAGGGGCCTTCCAGCATGGGTCCGCCCTTGTCGGCCAACCCTGCCGCTCCGACAGAACTCCAGCACCCAAACACATGTGCCCCCACACGCCCCTCAACCCCCTTGCCTGCGAGTTGGGCACAGCCTGGGTGGTCATGCGCACAAACTCGGGGCGGCAGTTGTACGGCGCGTAGGGCTGCGGGGGCCCCACTTGGCTTTCCGCGGCAGGCCCTGCCGGGCGGGGGAAGGCCGCTGGGTTGGCGCCCCCGTCGGCTGGCTGGCCAGGCATGGTGGGGGCAGCAGGGCCCAGGGACAGGGTCTCAAACGCATCCAGGGCGGCTTGCTGCAAGTCAGGGCAGAAGAGGGCGGGACGGGCAGATTGGGTGGGGCGGCGTGGGGAGAAGAGGCGAGGCTGAAGCACCCAGACCGGGCAGGCAGGGAGGCAAGCTGGGGGGAGAGCAGCTGCAGTGCAGCGCAGCACCATGGGAAGGCTGCGGCTCTCCAACCCTAGCCATCAGAGCAACTGGCTGCAGACAGCTAGGCAGACCGCAGCTCTCTAGAGCCGCTGCTGCTGCTGCTGCTGCTGCTGTCCATCTGCGATCACCAAGCGCAACAGCTAGGGTGCAGCTAGCAAAGGCAGCTGCACCAGCTGGCCCAGACCAGCCTCCAGCCATTGACAGCTGCAGCGACAGCAGGCGGCAGCATGCGGCCTGCACTCACCATACCACCCTGGTCGTAGCCAGGCGCCATGCCGGGGCCGCCCATGCCCGGCGGCGGCGGCGCCCCCAGGCCCGGCACGCCAGGCAGGCGCATGCCCATCCCCATGGTTGGGGGCGCACCCAAGCCGGGCTGCATGCCGGGCTGCATCATGCCCGGCTGCATGCCAGGCTGCATGCCAGGCTGCATCATGCCAGGCTGCATGCCGGGCTGCATCATGCCAGGCTGCATGCCGGGCTGCATCATGCCAGGCTGCGACGCCATGCCTGGCACTGGCGGCGGCCCCATACCAGGGGGCCCGGGTGGCCCCGGCGGCCGCATGCCCATGCCAGGCTGCATCATGCCCATCGGCCGTGGCGGGGACGGCCCTCCGGGAGCTGCCGCTGCCTGCTGCTGGTATCCGGGCTGCTGCTGGGGCATGCCAGGCATGCCCGGCGGACGCATGCCGGGAGCCCCAGGGGGGCCAGGCGCCTGCCCAGGCATGCCCGGCATTTGCTGCTGCTGCTGCTGCTGCTGCTGCTGCTGCTGCTGAGTTGGCTGTCCCATGCCACCCATCGGCCGCACCATACCCGGCGGCCCAGCCGGCGGCGCCAGGCCGCCGGGGCGGGGACCGCTCGGCAGCGGCATGCCGGGCCGCGGCATGCCTCCTGGAACAGGGGGACCCATCGGCCTGGGCATGCCTGGCTGCGGCTGCTGCTGCTGCTGCTGCATTTGAGGCATGCCGGGCCGAGGGGGCCCATAGCCTGCTGCCTGCTGTGGAGCCGCTCCGGCAGGCATCGCCACCCCCGGTGGCCGCATGCCTGGCATGCCGGCCGGCCGCGGCGCCCCAGGGAAACCTGCAGGTGGCACCGGCAGCAGCACAGCCGGTTGGCATAACACGTTGCCATGCGGTCCAACCTTGGTACTGCTGCTCTGCCAGTGGGTGCATAGCAGCGGGCAGCTGCCCGAGCCTGGGGTACCGCAATCCGCTGCCCTGCTTCACCTGCTGCTCCTGTTGGTGCAGCACCTGGCATGCCGGGCGGCTTGGCTGCACTGGGCGGACCGCCAGGGAAGCCGTTGGCTGCGGGGGGCGCTCCGTAGCCTGCAACGGCGGCAGCGGGCGGCGGCGGCGGCGGTGGGTCACACTCGTCCCCAGCCCTGCTCATTCGCGCCATCACTCTACTGCGCTGCCGTATCTGCGTGATTGCAGTACTCTAAGCGCCAGCAGCGTCTCACCTGCAGGTCTAGGCGCGCCCCCAGGCGGCACGCCCGGTGCGCCAGGCCCGAAGCCCGGCTGTTGCGGTGCAAATCCGCCTGGTGCCATCGGTCTCGGACCTGCAGAAGCGGGAACAGCGTCTCTTCGGCGCCTGCTGCAGACGGGGCGAATTGTGGGTGATCGGGGCTTCCCGCCAGGCGGCACTCGCCTAGTACCCTCCTTCTGGGCCTCACCTGGCGGTTGCTGCTGCTGCGGGTAGCCGTAGGGCTGCTGCCCAGGCGGGTAGCCAGGCTGCCCACTCATCGGGGCGCTGCTGATTGATCCAAGCGCCAGGCCTGGCTTTCTTTGGTCTCCGATCCTCGAAACCACGTGAGCCTGTAAGTTGTCGAGTTGGCATGTCACGCAGTGCACGTGTCTCGTTCTGCGGTCAGCCGCTTGCCGTGAGCAGACCGGGAATCTTGATACTAATCCCATTCCCGCGCCTTCTACGGCCGATGATAACGCCCCTCCAACGTGCCTCCGTCCTTGGCCTCGTCTCCGTCCTGCTGGCTTGCGGCTGGGTGTCCCTTAGCAACACGATGGGTGCACGGCATAGCAGCAGCACGGGTGCCGAGGGCGGTGACGCAGCAGCAGCGGCAGCAGCAGCAGGAGCAGCAGTGCATCAAAGAAACGGCGGCGATGGCGGCGCTCCGCCCGAGAAGGTCGGAGCGGGCCTCCTGCTGACGTGAGTTGCGCTGGTGCCATGCTGCTGCGGTTGAAGAGGCTAGCAAGGAGGAGAATTTTCCTCTGCTGCACTGTCTCGAGTCTGAAGGAAACAGAAATGCTGGCCTGGACGGACCACGCCAAGGCATCGCTGCTCAATTCCCACGAGACAGTGACTTAACCCAGTGTATCCCTGCCCCTTGCTGCACCTCCCCTGGCAGCTGCGACGGCGAGGTGCTGCTGTTGAAGCGCAACAGCAAGCACAACCACGGCACCTGGGGGCTGCCTGGCGGCAATGCCGATGCGGAGGACAGAGCCGACCTGCTGGCCACCGCCACAAGGGAGGCACACGAGGAAATGGGCACCCAACTTCCAGAGTTTGAGGTTGTGTCGCAGGTCCTGACCAAGCGAGGGAAGAGGTGAGAGGCATGAGTGGCGCAGGGGCAGGCGTTTGCATCGACACGCGGTCGGGCACGCTGGGCATGCTGAGCTAGGTAGCATTGCCAGCCAGGCTAGGTAGCATTGCAGGGCTTGCTGGAGGGATGCACCCCGCTGCGACCTGTTGTTCCAGCAGCGGGAGCTCTTAGGCTCCCGGAACAGCGTGGAACCCCCGAAAGCACCTGCTGCACTGGACATCACAGACCCACACTGCCGCATGCCCTGCTCCCCGCACCCTACACCTTCCCTGCAGGGGCCAGAAGCACTACACCGTCTTTGTGGCTCGGCTCTCGCCAGAGGCCAAGGCCGCGTGGCAGCCGCAGCTGAACGAGGAGCACAGCGCGTGGCGCTGGTTCCCCCTGGCCCAGCTGACAGCTGGCAATGCACCGCTGCACCCTGTGGTGGAGCTGGCTTTCTCCCAGCCGCTGAGGCAGCAGGTGCTGGCGGCTATTGGCAGCGCAGCCGGGGCGCAGGGATGAGCACGTGCCCAGCGCAGCATTGCCCTATAACCCCTACAGCCCTAAACCCTGCTGTGGACACCGCCCAGGCTTGCTCGCCCCCGTCCACCGTTTTCCTGTTTGTTGCTGCCAGCTGCGCTCCGTTGTCCCAATACATCTTGCCGCTAGTCTGTGCCTAAAACGCCCTCACTTTGGTGCATCCTTCCCCGTTGCCCTCTGCCTGTCATGCCTATCCCCATCGCCGCCTGCGCTTCATGTGGAGCTCGACCTGCTTCCCCCTGGTGCATGTGTTTGCCATCCGTGTCAGAGGATCCCCCAACATGGGAGCGTAGCTTCCTTCGTTACATGTAGGGTTGCCCAGGGATTCGCCTGGGTCATACAAATGAATGTGTTGGAACAGGGGCCTGTAGACTGCCACCTGCTGTTACGCTAATGCACCATGGTACGCACACACGCATGCAAGCTTGAGAGTCGCACAAATAGAACGAGGGCTGCAGGCGCAAACATGCAGTTCAAGTGATATGGGCCGAAACATCTGACAACGCAAAACTGAGTGCGCTAAAGAATATAAACTTGGGCGGCTGGGGCAGGGGTGGCTGCTGGCCTCCCCGTCGCTGGCCGCTGCTGAGCATTCCAGCACGTGCTGCGACCACCAGGTCGCAGCTGCAGCAGCCCCGCACTCAGTGCCTTGCCATCTACTTGACCTGAGATGCGCGGTGGCAGGGGATCAGCGCCAGCACCCTCCACGCCTTCTTGGGCTTACGGGCGGGGGCGATGCCCTTTCCAGCTGATGCGGCATCGGCGCGGGCGCCTGCTGCCTCCGCCTTCACTGCCAGCTCAGCTGGCTGCTGCTGCTGCTGCTGCTGCTGCTGCTGATTTGCGATGCAGCAGGCTGCTGGCCGGCTCGCTACGGGGTCGTCTGAAGAGTTGTCAGCTGGGCTGAGAGGGGAGCCAAACTGCATGGGCGCCTCTGCCACTTCGGTCCTGGTGCGTGTGCGGCCTGCAGGGGCAGTGGGCAGAGGAAATGCTGGTGGAGCATAACGCTTTCGAAAAGGAGCGATCACACAGCATGCGGCACTGAGCACATCTCGATGCCTGAACAGCCAGCAACAACAGAGCAGGGGCAGAAGCAGAGCAGCCCACAGCAAGTACCAGGCTAGGCTACCACCTACCCCAGGCTCACCAGGGAGGGTGGGGGTGTGCTGGGCAGGCTGCTGCTGCTGCTGCTGCTGCCGCGCCGTCCTCGACCTGGGGGTGGGCCCAGCGCTGCCAGCGGGGCTGACCAGCTGCGCACACCGCGCCAGCATGTGGCGGATCATCGCCTCCTCCTGCGCCTGAATGCTGGCCGCCACTGCCGCCCGCAGGGCGTCGGCCGTGCCCTGGCTGCAGCCGGTTCGGCCGGCGGGGCGGCGCTGGGCCGCCTTGGCGGGCGGAAAGGCTGCAGCGCTGGGGGTGCCCCTGCTGGCAGAGTTGGTTGGCTCGGGGCTGGGCGGTGCCAGGGCGGGGCTGCCAGGAGTGCTGGCGCGGCGTGCCTCCTCGGCTTCCACCAGTGCCCGGTACGTGGGGTGCATGCCAGAAGTGTCTGGCCGCGACGCAGCCGCGGCCGGCGGGGGGGAAGCTGGGGTGACGGGGCCAGCACGCACATGCACGTGCACTTGGGCGCCGCCGCTGGAAGCGGCCGCTGGCTGCTTGCAGGGGCTGTCAAAGCGGCTGGGCAGCGCCATGGCGTGCAGAGCAGCTTCCTGGGCGCTGCCAAGCGAGCCGACGCTGCCTGTGGGGCTGCTGCTGGCGTACAGGGAAGAGGAGAGCGCCGTACGGACTGCCTCTGGCATCACCTCTGCGTTGGAGGCGTCGCTGCCCGGAAGCTGAGCGGGCACATGGGTGCTGTACCGCGGCGGTGGCAGCAGTGCCAGCAGTGCCTCGGCATCCTGGTGCCCCGACCCCAGGCCCGGCGGAGTGGTCTGCACACGCAACAGGGGGTGAGGGCGCATGCAGGGCGGCGTGAGCGTGACATGGCACATGCTGCGCTGCTGGGCAGGCAGTGGCACAGCCCTTGGCAGCCACCGCCCGCCGCTTCTTGACCAACATCCCCTCCTGCCTCTCCGTGCCGCCCATCCCACCACCGGCCCTATCCTCCCCTCCCCTCCCCTCCCCCTCCCCTCACCTGAAGCAGATCCAGGGCAAGCGCCAGGCGCTCACAGGGCGCGGCCCCATCCGCGCAGCCCACCATGCCCTCAAGCTGCAGTGGCGCCAGGCGGGCCGCCACGTGGGGCAGCTGCAGCAGCGCCTCCATGCTGATGCGCTTGGAGGGGTCGGGCTGCAGCATGAGGGCGATGGTGTCGCACAGATCGTGGCTGTAGCGCGCCGGCACGTGGGCGCTGGGCTTGCCCCGCACCACCTGCAGGGTCAGGAGGCACAAGGGGGGGCAGCGTGGGGAAGCGCGGGGTAGGGTGGGGTCGGGTGGGGTGAGATGGCGGCGGCGGTCTTGCTGCCAGGAATGCACCCACACACCCCTGTCTGCCTCACTCTACCCTCCCCTCCCCCCAACCCTCCAAACCCACACCCCAAACACCGCCACCACTACCACCGCCACCACTACCACCGCCACCTCTACCACCCTCATCCCGCACCCACCCCCCGCACCATGGCGCGCAACTCCCCAATAGTGCCCGCATCAAAGGCCGGCTCTAGGGCCGCCATCTCCAGCAGTATGCACCCCGCGCTCCAGACGTCGCAGCCGGTGCTGTAGGGGCGGTAGAGGAACACCTCGGGGGCGGCGTACATGGGGGTGCCAGCCTGCAGCACAGCAGGGCATAGCGCACAGGACGTCAGCCGGTGCAAAGGGGCCGTAAGGCGTGCAGCACCCCCCGCCCAGGCCCCACCGCTCGCTTTCCAGCAGACTCAATCCACACCCGACTGCTCGCCCGCCTGCCCGCCCGCCTCCCCACCCACCAGAGTGTGCGCCATGCCGTTTGCCATGAGCGTGCTCAGCCCAAAGTCGACCAGCTTGAGGGGGGTGCTGGGGTCTGAGCTCTCAAAGATAATGTTGGATGGTTTGAGGTCGCGGTGCAGGATGCGGCTGGCGTGCAGGTACTGCACCGCGCTGGCAATCTGCAGGAAGAGGCGCCAGATGGAGGCCTCGGGCAGGTAGGCGCGGCGCGCATGGCGCGTCCTGCAAGGGGCAAACGGGCGGGGGGGGGGGGGGAGGCAGAGGAAGGGGGGATGAACATGCAAGGAGCGCAGGCGCAGCACCCGTGCGCCACCACTCCCCACTGCGACCCGCCTGCGCGCTCACGTAGCCGTCCCAGGACCCGCTTACTGTAGAAACTCCGCCAGGGAGCCGCCGTCGAGCAGGTCCATCACGACGCAGACGCTGCCGTCGTCCGAGGACACAAAGGACTCGCGGTACTTCACAATGTGAGGATGGTCCAGCGAGGAGAGCAGGAGCACTTCTTTGGCCAGGTCGGAGCGCGCGCGGGCGCCCGCCTCCTCGCCGCCGCGAAACACCTGCAGTGGGATGGGCAGGTTTGCAAAAAGTTGGGGCGGAGGCCATGATGGACTGTGGTGAAATCATTGTCTCAAGTTTGGTTGCGACGACAAAGACTTGCCAACAAGCAAGAGGCGCGAGGCGGCAGCCTCTGGCAGGGCGGGTGCAAAAGTAGGCGGCGGCGGCGGCGGCGGGCGGCGGCAGCCAGCTCCAACCACTTCCTCCGTGTCCCCCCCGGACCTCAATCCACTTGCCTTGACGGCGTATTCCTTGTTGTCAATCCGCCGACGGCCGACGAAGCTGCACGCAGGCGAATCGGGGGATTCCAGTGTCATCGTGGGCAAGCACCGGCGTTGTGCAACGCCTGCCGCTGTGCATCATGCAGAACGCCGCGGTTGTTGCAAATAGCTTACACGGAGGCACTCATGCCGCGGCCAAGCTCCTGCAGGTCCCCAAAGCGCTCCCTCATGCTTACAATAATGCAAATGCGCAAATGTTGCGGCGTCAAGTGCTGTTGAAAGCAGCGCTTGAATGTTGTGCAACCAGCTCCCGAACGCCTCCTCAACCTCCAACGCGGTCCGCCAGGCTGGCAAACCAAAGCAGGCGCAGCGGCGCTGGGAGTGCCGTCATATCCCGGAGTTCAGATGCGCACCGTTTGCGGCCGATGGAGCCGCCTAGCTAGATAAGGGCTAGGGTTTGTGCTGAAGGCGCCGGTCCTGTGCAGCAGACTGGCACCGGAAAGAACCATGGAGGAGAGGGAGGGACGCAGCCGGTGCGCCCCAAGGGGTGCAGGGCAGGGCCAGCTGCCACCAACATCAACAGCATGCCGCTGTATCCGCTTCCAGGGCGTACATACAGCCTCGTGAGAAGCAGATCAAAGTGTCGCAGCACTAAAATAGAGGGTGGCATGCGCACGCATCACTCCTCCTTCTTTGCTGCCGCCGCCGCCGCCGCCGCCGCCGCTGCTGCAGGCTGCAATACGGTGGAGCGCCGCGCGTGCCGCGCGCCCCGCTTCCGCTCATAGTGCCGCAGATAAGCGGTGGACACAAGCTTGAGCATGTACCCCAGCCACAGCTTGACCGCCAGCAGCAGCAACCAGACCGCCAGCAGGGAGCCAGCGTTGGCTGCCGCAGCCAGAACCCCGCCGGCGCCGCCTGCGCTGCCGCCGCCGCTGTGGCGCAGCGTGGCAGCTGTGGCGGCTATGCGGAAGGCCAGGGCTGCGGGTCCAAAGGGCTCGAACCCCACCGGCTTGTGTATGTTGTGGCTCTGCGAGGTGGACACGCGGTCGCACAGGTCCCGCATGTACTCGCGGTACACCCCGGGCCTGCAGGCAGTACAGGTGGCCGGTACGGTGGGGGTCAGAGCCCGCGCAGGGAACCACATCCACACATGCGGCCCTGGCTTGCAGGAACACCAGGCAGGGAGTGTGGGGCTGGAGACCAGCTTGCAAAATCGTTGCTCAGTACATGGAAAGCATGGCGGCAGTAAGAGGCAGCGGAGGCACCCAAGCAGCAGCTGGCTTCCCTCCATCGCAAGCCAATCATCACGTGAACATCGAAGCAAGGCACACACGCTCACCTGATTTCGTTGAACTTCCCCAGCACCGCATGCTTGATCACATCAATCACCACCTCCCCCGCGTAGATGTGCAGGCACCCAGCCAGCAACGCAGGGTTGGGTGTGCGCGCGCCGCTGCGGGTGGCACAGGGCGGCAGGGGGAGTGTAGGATGGGGCGGCATTAGGGGTATGGTAGCAGGCAGAGAAGCAGCCGCTGCGTTGCAGTCATAACACACGTCACCTGACCATGACTCCCCTCCACAGCACCGGGGTTACGCCTGCGGTGCCTCGTCTGCTCCACCACTTCTCAGGCACCTGCCTGGCACAGCTGCAGCATGCATCTGGCACCTCGGGGCCGCCCCCCCGCACCCACCCACCTGTTGCCCATCTCCTCCACCACCACGAATGCCAGGATGAGCAGCAGGTGGAATCGCTCCACCACATCCTGGCAGGCCAGCGAGAAGAGCTTGGTGGTATCAAATCTTTTAAGCACCGTGCCTGCACGTGGTGAGGAAATGAACGGAGGGGAAGCAGGGCACTGGCAGGAGTGAGCAGCACTCAGATGTGGTGCTCGCACGCATGGTCCAGCAAGGCCTCAGCTCAGGTACCGTGGCCGCCCCAACAACCGCCAACCATTGCCCAAGCTCCCCAGCTGTCCGCCCCACCCCATCCCTTGGCGACTTGCAAACCCACACCCACCCTTGATCTCGGTGAAGTTGGCCGCAATGAGCAGCGCCACCAGCGTGTTCTTCTTGCTGTTCATGGCCACCCCAAACACCATCGCCTGCGCACGAGAAAGGACAGACAAGGGGAGCGTGGGCGGCTGGGTGGAGGGACGCTAGCAGGTCGCGAGACTAGCTGGGGTGAACGAGTGCATGCCACATGAGGGTGGGCCCGTGCAGCGCCAGCAGCAAGCATGCCGCCGCAACACGTACAACTCGGCGCCACAGCAGCAGGACGAAAGAGCTGCGGGCCGCACAAGTGCTTGGCAGGCAGCAGGGCACAACCAGCAGCAGGCGCCCACCTGGCACATCAGGGTGGCGCCATGCAGCGCCAGCAGCAGGCTGGCCACCACGACGTCGCAGGCCAGCGCAAAGGCGGCGCGCCCGCTCCACCCCGCTGCCAGCTGGGTGCAGGAGGCGGCCAGGGCTTCCAGCACATCCACGCCAAAGGAGCAGCAGATCTGCGGGGGCGGGGTGGCAGGTTTGGGCCGTCAGTCAGGCGGGGGCTAGAGAGGACTGGTGCGCAGCAGCAGATTTACCAGAGTCAAAGCAGCAGGCTGGGATAAGAACAGGTTGGCCAGTTGGGTGGGGCAGGAAGTAGCTTGGGCAGCAGTGGGCGCGCTGTGCACGGCCATGCCTGCTCTGTCACGCTTTTGCTGGCCACGTTATGCTGTGCTGTACTGGGTTGCACTGTACTGCTTACCTTGTCGCTCAGCTCGAGTGCGGTGTACAGCACAGACAGCTTGAGCAGCTCCTGGGTCAAATCCTGCGCCAGGGGACAGGGGACGGATGCATGGGCATGGGTGGAACGCTGGCCGTGACCGCGTCGGTCACACGGCTGCCAACTGTCCTGCATGCCTTACAGACTGAGTGCAGTCACCCCTTTCATCAAAAACGAAGTGGTTGGCGACCTTAATTCCCCCACACGCCACTTCCCTCACCTTCATCCAGAAGTAGAGGGTGCCAGCGTTGAGGTTCCACAGGAACAGCACCACCCCCACCGACATGGCAGCACCCAGCAGGTCAAACAGCTGGTCGCCCCGCAGGTTGACCGCCCGCCGCCGCCGCAACTGACGCCGCGGCTGTTGAGCTGGATGCTGCCTCTGTTGCTGCTCCTGCTGCTCGCCGCCGCTGCTGCCCTCGGAAGGGCCACGTGCTGCTCCTGGCGCAGATCCTGCTGGTGCTGCTGCTGCTGCTGCTGCATCTGGCTCTGTGCTGTCTTCCGCGCTGGACAGCAGGCCACGGCCGAGCGCCAGCAGCGCCAGGCCCACGCGCAGTGGCAGAAGCGTGAAGATGGCCTGGGAAGGGGCGGGGTGGGGGCGTTGCAGGTTACGGAGGCACGAGCCACAGCTGCTGAGCAGGCTGGTTGGGGCACTGGGAGAGGGGAGATGGGTGCCGTGCCCACCTCACAACCAATGACCCCTTGTGCCCGCCTGACCGCTCCCACTTCCCCATTTCTGATGCAGTGCCAACACCCGACCCTCCCCCGGAACAGCTCACCAGAAACGAGTCCAGGCAGATGACCAGCCCAAAACAGATGAAGCGCTCCAGCTGATAGGGCACCGCCACCAGCGCATTGTACACTCTGTCCCGCTCCGTCTGCCCCCACACCACATCGGCGGTGGGGTAGATGGGGGCGGGCCGCAGCTCGGCGGCAAGGTAGGCAGCAAAGGGCTGCCCACCACAGCCACCAGACGTGCCTGCCGTGCTGGCGGCAGCGGCGGCGGCGGCAGGCTCCGATGCGCCTGCATACACAGGTGGGCGGTGCAAGCAGGCAAGGGGGGTATCAACAGATTATCGGTGGCAGGGGATCTGTCTGCGGTGCAGGGGGGGATGACTGGCAGCTGCCAGCGCAACGCAGCACAGCACAGCGCGCAGCGTGGCGGGCAGAGCACTCACCCCGCCACGAGAGCGCAGGCGCCAGCGATGTCGCCCTCGGGCTGCGCCCCTCCACCCCCGCCGACTCTGCCACGCGTTCCAGCGTGACTGCTTGGTCGCCGCTCCCGCCGACGCCGCCCAGGGCGCTGGTCGCGACGCCCGCGTCCGTGTACCGGGGAGGCCGTGCCACGGCGGCGCTGCTGCGCGCGGTTTGCACGCTGAGGGAGGCGAGGTCGCTCTTTGAGCTGCGCAGCCCTCCTGCCCTGGCCAGCTCAGCGAGGCTCAGCGTCTGGCTGTCCTGTCTTACCAACTGGCTGGGCTGCTGCTGCTGCTGCTGCTGCTGCTGCTCGCGTGGCGACAGCGGCAGCTGCGGCAGCTGCTGCAACTGGGGCGGCTGGGTGCTGCCCCGTTGCTGCTGCTGCTGCTCAGCGGCTGCGATCCCTGGTGCTGTCTTCACGTCTGGGCTGCTGCTGGTGCTGCCTGCTGCGGGCGGCGGGGGGTGCAACTGGAGCATGGCGTGCGCGCGCGGGGAGAGGGCGCTGCCCATGGCATCGAGTGCGGCCAGCTGAGCCAGCAGGCCATCAGTGGGCAGGCTGGTAGACAGAGAGTCCTGAGGCTCCGGGCCGTCGCTGTGTGTGATGCTGCCGGCGCTGCTGCCACTCTCGCTCTGCTCCTCTCCCTCGGACGCTGCTGCCGTCGCCGTCCCCTGCCGCTGCTTTCGCTGCCGCTGCCGCTGCCGCCGGCGGCGGCCCTGCACGGTGGTCCAGCCGGGGCTGCCGCCGGCAGGGGGTGCGACAGGGGCATCCTCCGGAGGCTCCGCCTCTATAGGTCCTAGCATAAGGGTGCTGCGCTGCTAGGCATATAAGGGGGGGATCGAAGGCGCACGTGGGAAGTTCCAGAGAGCACAGTGCCGATTTGAGACGGTGTATCTGCGCGTCTGAAACAGTGATCAGTATCAGGGGAGGCGCAGGGAGCTGCAAATTTGGCATGGCGCGCCATTTTTGCCGAGCTGGCAATTGGCGTCCTTCCTGTCCTCTTCTGCCACTTTCCATTCATCTGAGGACTGCACAACTGCGAGAGGTGTCAGCTCCTACCAGGCCAGGTTCTCGCCACTCCTATGCAGCAAGTCACTCTCCAGCGCGGCGGCGCGCCACCCGCCGCGGCTTGCGGTCGCTGCAGCCGCTCCACGAGTGTGACCAAATGCGCTACCAGCCGGCTGGGGCGCGTGGCGGCCAAGGCGCCGACCCACTGCCGCCGCCTCCGCCTGCTGGCCCCGCAGGTGCGGCCACGCACTACATGCAGCCTGCCGCCTCTTGCCTGCCATGATGCCAATACCACTGCAGTATGGTGTGGACAGACATAGTAGCTTCCAGCCTCTCCACCCTGCTGCCGCCCTCCCGCTGGCCACGCATCCTGTCTGACGCCACCACCCCCGCTCCCTTCCCTCGCTGCCTCTGGCCCTCGGGCGCCCGTTCCGCTGCAGGCGTCCGCCTCCCCTGCATCGCCCGCTCCCCAGCACGACCCTCAGGAGCTGGTTGAGCTGAAGATGGCGCTGCTGGACTCCTTCTGGGGCACCGAACGCGGGCTGACGGCCAGCAGCGACAGCCGGGCTGAGATCAACGAGCTCATCACGCAGGTAACATGACCGCTGGTAGGGCATTAGTAGTACGTTTGGGCGACTTGGGGCTGGTGACGGCCAGCAGCAACAGCCAGGCTGACGAGGCAAGATGTGTTTTGTGGTTTGGACCGAGCTGTTGGTTGTGAACATTAGTACACGTGTGCAGCTGTGACCTGGCGGGTGCTGCTGAGCAAAGGCCGCTGCAGCCGGCTGTGCCCTGCTGTGCCCCTGCAGCTGGAGGCGTGCAGCCCCAGTGCCCGAGCCCGACAAGGCCTCGCTGTGCTGTGCATGCCGTGACCATGCTCCGCCCTGCTGCGCCCCTGCTGTGCAGCTGGAGGCGCGCAACCCTACGCCCGAGCCCAACGACGCCCGCACCGCCCTGGGCGGCACCTGGCGCCTGGCCTACACCTCCAACTCGGAGCTCATCGCCCTGCTGGCGCTGGCGCGGCTGCCGCTGGTGACGGTGGGGGAGATCACGCAGACGATTGACCCGCTGGGCATGACGGTGGAGAACACAGTGGAGCTGGAGGCGCCCCTGAGGTGGGCCGGCACAAGCTGTGCTGTCTCATTTGCTTGTGCGTCACCTGGGTGTGGCAAGGTGCTGGGCTGGGGATGACGGTGGGTAACGGGTTACAGTCGGAGGCACCGCTGAGGTGAGCCGGCAGCTGTTTGGGTTGCTGGTGGAAAGCAGCTTGCAGTGTGGCCTGCATGGCGCGGCAGCAAGCACCCGCTGACGTCAGCAGCGGCGGCAGCGGCGCAGCTGTCCTGCTTGCCACGCATGGGTGAGGCAAGGTGCTTGGCTGGGCATGATGGTGGGGAGCAGGATGGAGCTGCTCACACTGCCCATGCTGCCAGCCTCTCACCTCGCTCCTGCCCCCTGGCAGCAAACTCCACCGAGCGAGACCCGCTCCTGTGGCCCTCCCGCCCCTGCCCTCACTTTGTGTTATCTCCACATCCGTGCCCCCTGTGCCCCCTGCTGCAGCAAGACCGCTCTGAGCGCGACCGCCTCCTTCGAGGTCCGCTCTCCCAAGCTGCTGCAAGTGAAGTTTGAGGAGGGGCGGGTGGCCACCCCGCAGCTGCTGGCTGACCTGGCGCTGCCCTCCAGCCTGGAGCTGCTGGGGCAGCAGATCGACCTGGCGCCGCTGCAGGTGAGGAGGGCGGGGGGAGGGAGGGGGGGAGTTTGAACAGGGGCAGTGGGAGGGACCCCCAGGGAGGGACAGCAGTGCGGCTGGGCGCCCCTGCAGGTCGGGGCGGGGGGGCGGAAGCGGGGTTCAGCGAAGGGCAGATGACGGCTCCCAAGGAGGGGCAACAGAACTGTTTGGCGCCCCGGCAGGTGGAGGTGTCCGCCCGCCCCCGCCCTTACTACTTTCTAAGCGCTGCCCCCCTCCCCTGCCACCCCCCCCCCCCCGCGTGAGCCTGCAGGCCGCGCTGCAGCCGGTGGAGGGCCCGCTGCGCAGCGCGCTAGGCGCGCTGAGCGGCCTGCTGTCCAGCGTGCCCGACCTGCGCATCCCGCTGGGCTCCACCCCCACAGCTTCCTCCTGGCTCCTCAACACTTACCTGGACGACGGCCTGCGCATCACACGCGGCGACGGAGGCTCCGTGTTTGTGCTGGTTCGTGAGGGGCACGAGGGCGGCAGCAGCCTGAATGCCACCACCGGAGCCGCCATGGGCACCAGGGATTGGGAGGCCCTGGAGGAGCGGGACCCCGTCGCCAGCTCAGCAGGTGGCGCCACGTCACCGCTGGCAGCTGTCATGATGGAGGCTGCCACCTCATCAGAGCCCACTGTGGTTGTGGTGGAGCCCTCTGCCGTGATTGAGGAGGGCCAGGGCCCGGCAAGCAGCAACGGCAGCACCAGCAACAACAACGGCAGCGCTCCCATGTGAGCCGGCCCCCAGGCGGCGGGGTCTCCAGGCGGCCTGCCTCCACTTTTGGGCGGCTCCCAAAGGCGGCCCGCCTCCCAACTGCCCGGGCGGTCGGTGAAGGCAACAGAGACACCAACGGCACTGGCAGCGCCGCCCAGTGAGCCAGGCCCGGGGCGCTGCGCCGGAGCCCATGCGCCCGCCGCCCGGCCCTGCACTGCTTTTGCACGCCGCTAGTGCATAGATCCGCTCGCGAGCCCCCTGGTCTTTTGATCTGAGCTCCTGGCTTTGCAGGCTCCTGAGCCCCAGCTCTCCCACCTGCACCCGCCATATTCCCATTTGATTGATTCATTGCCTGCTTGATTGCATTGTGTGTTGTCCAGCCTCTTGAGCAGCCGTTCTGCTGCCCTCTCATAATCGTACTATGTCCTGTAT
The DNA here is from genome assembly GCA_029339195.1 of Micractinium sp. NFX-FRZ. Classification (NCBI taxonomy): domain Eukaryota; kingdom Viridiplantae; phylum Chlorophyta; class Trebouxiophyceae; order Chlorellales; family Chlorellaceae; genus Micractinium; species Micractinium sp. NFX-FRZ. Next base: position 51,748 of record JAPTJF010000264.1, read on the forward strand.
GTCTGTCCACACCCTGCCCGTGCCGTGAACGAACCTTTCATCTGCGCTGCCATTTGTGAAGCAGGCCTTCTGTGTCCTATCTGCTCTCTCTTAGTGGGCAGTACTTTTGTGCAATAACGCATCTCAGTCACATTCAACGACAGTGATGGACAGCTTCAGGCAGGGAGGGAGGCGGGTGGGAGAGGGGGAAAAGGGGAGAGAGCAACCGAGCAGTGAAGCTCAACAGGCACCCCCAGCGTGCCCGCCTCGCTGGGAGCCATAAACCCCAACCTTGTCGGAAGTTAAGCAGCCACCCTCCAGGGTGCCTGCCTCGCCTGCAGCTGCTGCCACCGCAGCTGCCACTGCCGGCGGCTCCGCTCACGCTAGCCGCGCCTCCCGCACCGTCGGCTTCAGCTGCCACTTGTTGCGTGAGTAGATGCCGAGGTAGGTGTAGATGTCGGGTTTGTAGAGCAGCCGCTTGTCCTGCAGGAGGCCCCTGGGGAGGGCAGCCTGCAGCCCGCGGCACACCCGCTGCACATCCTCGCCGTCCTGCGAGTGAGCACACAATGGCAGCAGACGAATTAAGTCGGTAGTAGGTTGGGGGCTGGGTGAGCGCAGCCAGCAGAGCCGCCTGGGTAAGAGTGAGCGCCCTCTGCTCCGCTGTCGCAGCAGGCGTGCGGTGGATGATGGGGTGTCACATCAAGTCAGGCACCCCTCCACCCGGCAGGCCCGCTCCTGCTCCCTTGCCCCTCATGGCGCCTTGCCCCCACGGCTTACTTGATAGTTTGCAGTGTACACGCACAGCACCCATGACCCATCGGGGCTGGAGCTGCTGACCTTGGCAGACTGGCACAGAGGACGGCACATGGGTGCCGGTGCAGGCTGCTGTGCCGCCTGCTGCCCCGCCAGACCCGCCAGACCCTGCTGCTGCTGTGCCGCCTGCTGCGCCGCAGGCCCCTGCTGCTGCTGTGGCTGCCCTGCCTGTGCACCTGCTCCCTGCTGCTCTGCCCGCCCTGCTGCTGCTTGGTACTGACCTGCACGCTGCACTGCCGCCGATACCGCTGCTGCTGCCGCCACCACCGGCAGCGGCTCCCCACACACCGCGTGCGCCACTGCTGCCCATGCTGCGTCTGCCTCCGCCTCGCTGCGAGCAAACAGCATCCACTTGCCTTTGAGGATGCCGTGCTTGGATGCCAGCGCATCAACATCCGCTGCCGTGGGCCGCCGCCCGCTGGCGGTTGCGGCTGCTGCTAGCTTCTCCCATTCCTCCACCGCAGCATCCACCCGCTCCTCCACCCCGCCGCTATCTATGCTGCTGCCGGCTGCTGCTGCAGCCGGGACGCTGGCATTGCCGCCGCCGCTGCCGCTTGGGGATGGCCGCTGTGGTGGCTGCTCTTCTTGCTGCTGCTGCTGCTCCTGCTCCTGCTGCTGCTGCTGTGTGCCGTCAGGGTGGGAAACAACAATCCAGGCCACGTCACGGCAGCTAGAGGCAGAGGGAGGGAAGGTCGCCAGGAAATGGTCCAAACTGCTGCTTGGTTTGCCGCTGCCAGTGCCTGCAGATGCGCCACTTGCAGCAGCACTGTCGCCGCTGCCGCCACTGCCTGTGGGCTGACCGCCACCGCTGCCACCGCTGCTGCCGCCGCCGCCACCGCCACCGCCGCCGCTGCTACTGCCGCCACTGCTGCCGCCTGCTAGGAAGACCACAGCGCGCTCGGGGCCTTCCAACACTTTTTGGAACTTGTGGCTGGGGTGCAGGCAGGGCACGGCGGTTTGCAACGCCGCCCACTTGGCGCCCATATCACGAGAGTGAAGCTTGGAGACCCACTTGCGGGGGCGGCTGCCCTGCAGTGGACGTGTCACAAGTCAGCCTGTGCCTTTCAGCTTCTGTCCTGATCGCTGATGGTGAAAAGCGGTGTTGAGTATTGGCAGACAGTGGCAGGCCGCTGCGGGCAGTGGCAGCGCAAGGGCATCTGTTGAGAGCGGGCAGCGAGTCCCAAGCCAGCGGCCCACCTGGCGGGGCGGCGCAGCCAGCGGTGGCGCTTCTTGTGACATCTTGACCCGAGCCGCGATCAGCGCACGCATGCAGGCGCTGCACAAGTCGATGTCTTCGCAGGTGCAGCACTTGAACCTTCGGGAAGGAAGGAATTGGTTATCAGTGGGATCGCGAGCAAGCTGCGTTGCTGGCGGCACGCTCGCCTTTGGCAGGCTGGCCACATGCAACTTGGTGTTGAGACATGTGTTACAGTCTGTTCTCCGCTCCTTGGCTGAGCAGAGGCAGGATGCTTGCTGGGGCAGGCAGCGGGCGGCACAGCGGCCGCAGTGGCGGCGGCAGCGGAGCGGCGCCGGCGGCCTGTGTTGAAGCCTTCCGGCCCCTTTTAGAAGCTCACCTATGTCCCACTATCGGCTCGGTCTCGCAGCCGTCGCAGGTGATGTCCACGTGCTGAACACACCAAAGTGGGCTGTCTTGGCGGAGCGCCTGGCGAACTGCCTGGTATTTGTCTGCGTCCGCCATCTCTTCAAGCTTATATTGGACCGAAACTGGGCTTCTATGGTTCACATATATGCATGCATTTTGGGCACAGCACACCCCAGCAGGGCCGCCGCCGCCCAGTCCTCTGATTGCCCCTCTCACAACTTGAAGATAGGTCATAATCACCGCTGTGCTCATCCCGAAGGAGCAGACAACAACGCAGTCGTGCATGCAGACCTGCCTCTGAGCCACACACTCGCCAAGGCGGCCGGCTTGCATAGCTCACATATCACAGGCGGCAGTCACTTGTGAGTGGTGCAGACAAGGGCCCCCAGCCAACCGCACAGCCGTGGTCTGCACATGCTCTCGCCGGCATGCTGCCAGCTGCACGCAGGCACCCCCCATGCTTGCTCCGCATAGCACACGGATCAATCTGGGAGGCGCGCAGTGCCGTTGAATTCCCCTGCGCTGCAGTCCGCAGCTGCTGCCGCCACCGCCGCCCCTCACCCTTCTGCTCCTGCCGCCGCCCCCTGCACCCGCTGTCGCAGCAGCCCAGTCGCCTCTGCTGGCCGCACCAATACCAGCCCGGCGGCAGGCCCCCAGCGCACGCAGCAGCAGCAGCAGACATGGGCAAAAAGAAGCGGCAGTATGTTGAGAAGCACAAGCAGTCGCTGGAGGAGGTGCTGGAGAACCCAGAGACGTATGGCGTGCGGGTGAGTTTGATATTTGGACCCGCTTTTTATGACGAGTATTGGGGTGGTGCAGGCTGGCACCTACGTCGTTCTGAAACGCGAAAAGGGCAGCCCAGGAGGCGAAAGAGTGGCAATGGTTCGCGAGCTGTGAAGTGCAACAGCAGCCACAGTGCCGACTCACAGAATGCACCCCCACTGCCCCTCCCAATCATCTTGGCCCCCCTGCCTGCCCCCGAACCGCCCGCAGACGCACCCACGGCTCGGCAAGCGGCCACGCGGCGAGGAGTTTGATGAGGAGGCGGCAGAGGAGCCGGTGTCGGCTGCCATGACGGCACGCATCCTGAAGCAGGCGCGCAGCCAGCAGGAGGAGGTGGATGCGGAGGACGTGCCCGCAGGTGAAATAGGTTTACTTGCTGTTGATATAAATTGCAGCGTAGATGTGCAGCTGGGGTGTGCCTGCACAGGATGTGGCCACTGGCGGACTGGGGGGCGCCTCCCTTGAGGCGCCCAGGCTTCAAGTGCAACGTCAGGGCGACGGCTGTCCGTGCACGCAGCCTCCCCGGCGCGCCTGTCTTGTCGCTCAGCAACCGGCAGCACAGCGCGCCCAGTGCCTGCTGCCCTGCACGGCTGAGCCTTACTGCTTGGTTCACCTCACTGATCCGTCCCCGCCTCCCCCCTCCTCTGCCCTGCAGGCGCGGCGGCGCTGCAGCTAGCGGGCAGCCGCGGGGTGGTGGCAGCGGCTGCCAAGGGACTGCAGGACAGCGACAGCGACGACGACTTCTCAGGTGGGTTTTGTCCAACATTGGGTTCAACATGCGTTGTGCACGCTGCATGGCAAGTGACAGCAAGGATGACTTCTCAGGTGGGCGTTTGTGCCGTGAACCGAACCCATCAACTCTAAACAGATGGTGCAGCTGCTGTCAGGAATGGATTTGGCGACATGTGTGTTGGGCTGCAGGACAGCGCCAGCGAGGACAGCTCGTCACGTGGGCTGGGCATGCCTTGCCTCTTTGGTGGCTACCTGCGATGCTTCACAACGCGGCAGCAGCGCGGGCTGAAGAGACGAAATGCGCCGATGCAGTCCTGGTAAATCGTGCCCGACTGTTTTGTTGTGGTCACTTCTCCCTCCCTCCCGCAGACGGCGGCGGCAGCGTGTACGAGTATGATGAGGAGATTGAGGTGTCTCCGGAGGACGAGGCTGCCCTGGCTGCCTTCATGGCCCCCGGCGCCGAGAACTACAAGCAGAAGACGCTAGCGGACCTGGTGCTGGAGCGCATACGGGAGAAGCAGGCGGAGCAGGGGGTCAGCGAGCTGCCACGGTGGGTTGGTGGGGGGTGCTGCGGTGTGGGTGTGCCGTGGGGAGTGCAATAGAGTGCGAACATGGGTTGGGTTTGAGGGTGCCACGGTTTGAGTGTGCTGGTACAAGGGCCTTGAAAGGTTGGGTGTAAGGTGAGCGTGTGTGTGTGCATTCATGTGTTCCTGCATCCCACAGCCCCAAGCCGGCTGTGCAGTCCTTGTGTACGGCAGAGGTAGCTCCCCTTTGGGGGGCGATTGCCTAAGCGCCGAATGGCGGACTGCGACAGCAGAGCCCAGCGGAGCGCGTGCCACCACCTGTGCGGCGGCGAGGCGCTCCCCCGCCCGCCGCCGCCGGCGCGCCACCCGCACATTCCCCTATCCCTCTCATCATCAACCGTTCCTGTGCATCGGTTCTTTGTTCGTTGGTTGTCTTTGCTCCCCATGTTGTTGCCATCTCTACTTGGTCTAGCTGGCTTTGCTTTGGGAGCAAGCCACACCCTGCCCCTGCCTGGTTGTCTTCCAGCTGTTGTTTGGGGAGGGTCAGTGCAGGAGCTTGCCCCTGGTGCCCTGAGCTGGACCGCAAGGCGATGCAGGCGACTTTTGCCTTTATATCAAGGGTTGCACTTACCCATACCTGAACTCCTTCCTTCCCGCTGTGCCACACACCGTCACAGGGATGGCCAGGACTTTATCCCTGAAGAGCTGGACCCCAAGGTGGTGGAGGTGTACCAGGGGGTGGGCAAGGTGCTCAGCAGGTACACCGCCGGCAAGGTGAGAGGGTGCTATAGTGTCACACATCATGGGCAGGGGCGTGATGGGCATGTGGGCAGTGGCGTGGCAGCTGTGATTGGCGTGGGGCGCGGCAATCAGCCGTGGGCTCCAGTGCCTGCTGATTGATTGCTGCTGCGCCGCTGCAACTTCTCTTGCCGCCCTGCCGTCTGTTTGCTGCACACACGCGTTGCCCGCCTGGCTGCACCTGCACCTGCACCCAGCGCGCCCTTGGCTGATGACGAATAGCTCCTATTCGTTGTTGAGAACCGAACACAACCATGTGGATCACCCTGCTTTGTCACTACCCCTGAAGCCACACGCGCGCCGCGCACTGCATGCCCCTGCTGCACACATGCACATGGATCACACCCATTGCTGCCGCTTCTGGCCATGCCTTTGGTTCACTCGTCCCCTGCCGCCTGATCTCTTCACCTGCCCTACTGCCTGCATTCCCACATACCAATCCTGCCACTCGCCCACCTCGCCCACCTCTCACCCCCCCTCCCTCCTCCCCTGCCCCCTTTTCCCAGGTCCCCAAGGCGTTCAAGGTCATCCCCAACCTGCAGAACTGGGAGGAGATCCTGTACCTCACAGAACCCGAGAACTGGACGCCACACGCGGTCTACCAGGTGGGCATGGGCAAGCGGGCGGGCTGCTGGCAGGCGGGCTGCGCAGGCTGCAGCCTGCCTCTGCCTTGCACCCTCTGCGCTGCACTGCTGGCTCTCCTTCCTGCCCTCCCACCCACCCCCCATGTTTCCCCAGCCCAGCATCCCCACCCCGTTAGCAAGCTCGACCTCTCCCCCCCTCCCATCTCTCCCCCTCTCCGGCAGGCCACCCGCATGCGTTCCCAGCCCCGCAATTCCAACACCTTAGCATAGCAAGCTTAACCTCTCCTCCCCTCTCCCCCTCCCCCCCTCTCCTGCAGGCCACCCGCATGTTTGTGTCCAACCTGAACCAGAAGATGAGCCAGCGCTTCCTGGTGCTGGTGCTGCTGCCCCACGTGCGCGCCGACATCCGCAGGAACCGGCGGCTGCACTTTGCGCTCTTCATGGTGCGCGGGGGCGGGCTTGCTTGACACTGTGTGCAGATCGGTGTGCAGGGCTGTCCGGCCGTGGCGTAGAGCTGCCAGCTGGAGGGCTTGGGGGGCACGCAGCTGCTGTCTCCGCTGTTGCCCTTGAACCCACCCGTTCACTCATCTCCACCCCTTTTTTGACCCCCCACACCTGCAGTCCCTCAAGAAGGCCACCTACAAGGCGGCCGCCTTCTACAAGGGCCTGCTGCTCCCCCTGTGCGCCTCGGGCACCTGCAACCTGCGTGAGGCGGTCATCTTCACATCCGTCATCCGCCGCACATCCATCCCGGTGCTGCACTCGGCGGCCGCCATGCTGCGCATTGCGGGTGCGTGGGGAATGGGACTGGTTGGGGGGGGGCCGCGGTGTTGTGTCTTCCTCGTTGCATGCAGGCAGCCGAGCCAGCGTGCCGCTTGCTTTGGGTGCGTCCCGTCCTGGCACCACCTCGTGTCTCTCTCCTCACCCTGTTCCATGTCCTCATCACCTCTGGTGTTTGCCCTGTTGTCGTGCTGCAGAGATGCCCTACAGCGGCACCAACTCCTTCTTCCTGCGCGTCCTGCTGGACAAGAAGTACGCCCTGCCGTACCGCGTGGTGGACGCGCTGGTCGACCACTTCATGCGCTTCAAGACCGAGGAGCGCCAGCTGCCCGTGGTGTGGCAGCAAACGCTGCTGTGCTTTGTGCAGAGGTGCGGGAAGGGGAGGGGCGGGGGAGGGTGGGGAGCGAGGGCGGGTGGCCACGGTGGCACGCACACGGAAACTGCAGCGGCGGCGGGAAGGGCCATTGTGCTTCTGCCTCACACCACCACCCCCTTGCGCCTGTCTGCATACCCCGCCCTGCTCGCACCACTTTGCCACCTCCATATAGGCCTACCCTCACCCTCGGCCCCCCCTGCTCATCTCACCCACCCCCTCCCTCCCCCACCCCACCCCCTGTCTCTCTTCCCCACCGGCGCAGGTACAAGACGGAGGTGCGTGCGGAAGACAAGGAGGCACTGCGCGACCTGGTCAAGCGGCAGCACCACTACGCCCTCACACCCGAGATCCTGCGGGAGCTCGACTCCTCTCGCTCACGTGGCGAGGCAGCCGCCCCCGGCGCGCCAGGCAGCGCGGCGCAGCCGGTCAGCAAGGTGGCGGCGGCGGGGGGCGGCACGGCGGAGAACCCCCGTGACCTGGCGCCCATCATCCTCATGGATGACTGAGCCAGCACAGGGGGATTGTGCCCTAGTGACTGAGCGAACACAAGGGGAGTGTGTGTTCTTTCTTTGTTTGTTCCGGCTAATGCCTCCGGCAGCAGCTGCGCCCGCCCCGGGCCAAGGCAGGACAGGTGCAGTGCAGCGCACGACTTGCGCGCTGTGCTGCCCACTGCTGCACCGGTGCTTTGCCATTGGTGCCCTCCATGTATATATGTCCCATTCCGTCAGCGTTTCGTTGTCCTTCTCATTTTCACCGTGTTCTCGTTGCTGCCTCTCTCTGCTGCCTGCTGCCTGCTCACCCCTGCTGCCTGCTCCTTTCTCCCCCCTTTGCTGCGCATTTCGTTGCCGCAACGCCACTCGGCCAGCACGAGAAGCATTCACATTACACATGCTTCATGCTTTGAACAACTGTAAAAACGTAAAGAATGCAAGTGCAAAGAACAGCAAAGGATTCGGGCGGTTGGGAGCAATTGGAGGAATGGGGGGACAGATCGAACAAAAATTGAAGAGTCGCAGCTTTGCATCACGCGATGGGTGTCGTGTCAGTACCGGTGTTCTTCTGCAGCAGCGCGAGGCCACGTCATTAGGCTAGGCCAGAAGCGCGCCCAGGGCTGCTAGCGCCAGTGTCACCAGGGCCGGCAGCGCTGCAGCAGCCGTGGTAGCGGCACTGGGCGGCGGCGGGGCGGGGAGGCCGGCCGCAGGCACGGTTTCCTCTGCCTGCTCGGGAGCCGGGGCGGCCTCTGGGGCTTGCGTGATCAGCTCCTCGGGGGCGGGTGCTGGGGCAGGCACGGGGGCGTCCTCAAGCGGGGGCAGCTCTTCTATGCTGGGGGCGGGCACGGGGGGCAGCACATCAATGCTGGGAGAGGGGGCAGGGAGGTCCTCAAAGGCGGGCGAGGGGGCGAGCAGGAAGGGGTCGGGGGAAGGGCTGGGGCTGGGGCTGGGGCTGGGGCTGGGGCTGGGGCTAGGGCTGGGGCTGGGGATGTCGATGGGAGGGAGTTCGATGGGAGAGGGGGAGGGGGAGGGAGATGGGGAAGGTGAGGGCAGGACCTCCGGGGTGGGGGAAGGGGAGGGCAGGATTTCGGGGGAGGGCGGCGGCGGTGGGGGAGGCCGGGGAGAGGGAGAAGGCGGGGGGGAGCTGGCGGGTTTGGGCACAGGAACAGGGCGTGGGGTCGGGGCGGGCCTGGCGGCCGGCGGGGGGCGCAGGACGGGCTTGGCCACCGGTGGGGCGAGCTTGGCTACCGGCGGGGAGAGCTTGGCGGCGGGCGGGGAGAGCTTGGCTGCCGGCGGGATCAGGATGAGTGTGGTGGGAGGGGGTGGGGGCGGGGTGGGGATGTCCACGAGGGGGAAAGTGAAGTTGAAGCCAGCAGGCACCGGCAGGCCGCAAACGCGCGCGTTGTTGACCCTGCGGCAGGGAGGCAGGGGGGAGGCGGGGAGGCACGAGCGTGGGTGGCGGGGTGACGGCTGCAGCCAACTTACGCGCACTTGCAGCGCCTGCACCTGCTGCCAGTTGTCCCAACTACGCCTCTGCTGGTGCAGCAATGCTGGTGGGGGGGCAGGTGCAGCCCCAGCAGCACGGTGCAGAAACCATCTTCTGCCTGAACTCAGTGCAGGCAGCCGGCAGCCCCGCCCCTTCATGACACCCGCAGCAGCACTCACAGCACGGTGCGAGGCAGCGGGGCCCCCGGCCGCAGGGTGTTGAGGTACGAGTTGAAGCAGCGGGGCGTTAGAGGCTCCCCCGTGCTTGCCGTGATGTTGGCCAGAGTCCCCGCCACTGCTGCCTTGCAGGCGGGCGAGCAGTCTGTGAGGCTGGCCAGGCTGTTGGCCAGCGGGCCGCACACGCCGCCAGGTGTGGTGGCCAGTGCAGCAAGCCTTCCGGAGCAGGTGAGGCAGGGTTGGTCGCACGGCCGGACGGGCTCGTTGTTGGAGATGAAGTCAAAGCCGGGGGGCACCTGGACTCCGCACAGCGCGGCATTAGAGATCCTGGGGCAGGACAGGAGGCGGGGCGGGCGGGCGGGGGCGGGTGAGCTCAGGGTAGCGATCCTGCTGGGTGGCGGAGCGCTTGCTGTCCAGCCCAGGAGAGGGACATCATTCTATATATAACCTCAGCTCTGCACGCTTGCCCCTTCACCAGACAGCGCCGTCCCTCCCCAGGCTCAGCAAAGCTTTGCCCGGCCAGCTCCTTTGCCAAGCATCAAGGGAGGGCAAATTGTTGTTACTGTGATATACATATTTAACTCACAGGGTCCTGCGCTTTTCCGGCTCCACGCTGATCGTGTCCAGGTAGCTTTCGATGCATGAGGCGCTGAGCGGAGTCCCTGCCAGCGCCGCAGCCAGCGCCGCAGGGCAGCCGGTTGGGCACACTGGAAGGCCGACAGGCGTGGCCACAGCCAGGCAGGCCGGAACGGACTGCGAGAACGGAGCAAAGGAGGATGCTTGTTTGTGTTTACAGTCCGTTTCTCCGCAATGAAACTTGCGATACAGACTTGCGATACAGGGATATGCGGTTCATGCACACTACATATGTATGCGAAAGCAGGCAGGACCCTGGGCTGGACGCTAGATAAAGCAAATGGCAGTGGGCAGGCGGCAGGCAGCACGCCGCACGGCGGACAGCTGGCGGCGGCGGCGGCAGCAGCAGGTGCCGGCGGCCCGCCACGGGCGCATCGGGGTACCGGGTACCCGCACTGAGGAAGCACCGACCTTGAGTTTGGCAACACACTGCTGGCAAGGAACGTCACATGGCGGGATGGGGTTCTGAGCGGACGCGCAGCCAAGGCACGCCAGCAGCAGCAGCGCAACTAGATGCTGCATGTCGCTGTTCAGGCAAGCTTGGCAAGAAAATGAAAGCGGAATAGAGAGCCGCGATGGTGCAGTTGAGGCTATGCAAGGTATCCGCCTCTACGACAGCACGCAGCACGCGTGCAATGCCGCGTTAGTTTCCAGAGGACCTCCCTTTCTATCTTCATGAGCACACAGGGAAAGCTCTGAGCGAGGGGATGCAGGGTCGCCGGCTGATGCCGGCGCCAAGTGCAGGGCGGCCGCTGCACGCCAGGGCGCCGGCGCCCGGTGCCACGCCCGGTGCACCGCCCTCACAGAACCGTCAATGGCAATACGCGCGGAGTGCTAGTGTCTGCCAGCAGTTGAATGACACAATGCCATGCCTCAAGGAGAAGTTGGATTGGGCAAATTCACCGTGTACACAGTGGTGCATCTAAGCAGTGTCATCTGCAGCCAGGCAATGCCGCCAGCTGGCCAGCAGCAGTTGGCTGCAAGCTCACCCATGCATAGTACTAATTTATGTAACGTCTGATACACTAGTTAGTACCAATTTGACAAAAAAGCACCCACTCAGCAAACCAGCAGCTCCTGCGGCCCACAGCGGAATCCCGCCGCAGATCGTGCCCCCAAAGCGCACGGGTCACAATCCTGCTGCCATTGCATTGCACAGTGTAATAATGCAGCACAGCGCAGCTTGCATCGCGGCAGTCTAGAAATTATATGTAAACAGGGCCCTCAAAAAATTGATGGCGCAGGGTCAGCACAGCCTGGGCATGGACCATCGCTCTGCTGGCACGGCGCCCGCACGGGCAGGTGCACCCAAGTTCACGCCCCGCTAATGCGCAGGCAGCGCTGGCACTGCGGCGGCGGGTCCATTGGAGGGCTCTCCCTTCCTTCAACTTGTTCTGGCGCTGTAGCTGTTGCGTGATGAATCCATCTTTTTTTTGCGCCTGAAGGCTTCGGAAGAGAACGTGAACAGCTCTTGGACAGTGTGATGTGTGTTCTGCTCATCTGCTCATCTCACCGTCCAAGGCGGCGCCGCCTGCCAAGCCCCTTGCCCTGCCGCAGCAAGCCGTGTGGTCCTCGCAGCGGACTCTGCCTTCGCAGCCAGCTTCCATGAATCTCGGGGCGATGTCTAAGGACCCTCGGATCCCTCCAGCTGCGCCGCCGCAGCCGCAGCAGCAGCGCCAGCGCCAGGGTTTCACCACCACTGAGCGCCTCTGCCTAGCGGCTGTCGCCCTGCTGACGAGCACAGCTGCGCTGTTTGTCCTGCGGATGGCGCCCGTGGGACAAGCCCTGGGGTCCGCCCAGCGCCGGTCTCCCATGCCGCTGGCGCCGCTGGCGCAGCCCGCCGCCGCTGGTGGCGCCTTTGAGCCTCCCAAGCCGCTGCTTCAGCTTGAAGTTTCTACGACCACCCCCGGCTCTCCCCCGCCTTCCATTCTGCCCGAGGAGGTGCCGCCGGGCTGCCTGCATCTAGAACGTGTCTGCTTGGACCAGCGGCAGCTCGTACTGATGGATCCCGCCTACCACCCGGCGGCGGCGGAGCCGCTGCCGCTGCCGCGCCTGGAGGTGCAGCGCCGCTTCAACATCCCGCACAGAACGCTTGGCGCATTCTCTGACGTGTGGGTAAGTGTGAGGTGTGTGTGTCACGATTGCCCTCAGTCTAGGCCATTCCATTGATTGAGCAGCAGCAGCTCTGCCGGGAAGCCAGCGTGCCTCCTACGGCTCTCTTGTGTGAATGCCCCCCGCCCTGGAGGGTGCAGGCAGAGGAGGCGCTGCCTCACCCGCCCCTCCTGTTCCGCCCCGCGGGCGACCGCGAGCCGACGCCCGACCTGCGGCAGCCGCGCTTCGACCCGCACACGCTGCCCCTGCTGCTTGTGCCAGAGTGGCAGGACAACTATGGTGGGGCATACAGCTGCAGTAGGCCGTGTGTGCCTGTGCTCCTGGTTGTGATTGTCGTTGCTCCTGGTTGCAGCTGCTGTGCTGCTGCTGCTGCTGCTGCTGCTGCTGCTGCTGCCGCTGCTCGTGATTGAATTATGGAAATGCTTGACTGTGGGCTGCGGCATGCCGTCCCACTGGTGCGAATCACAGGAAGGCCCCATGACCATCCCTTCTCACTCACTCCCTTCTCACCCCATGACTCCTCACTACTGCCTCCCGCCTGCTGCTGCCACACCCTTGGCAACAGGCCACACCCTTGCAAACAGCGTGGCTTGGCTCCATGCCCACCTGCACACCCGCAACGTCAGCTGGGCCAGCAGGGCCGCGCTTGTGGTGGACACCCCGTTGGGCATGGGCCTGGCACGGCACTGGCAGCCGCTGGCGGGGCCGCTGGTGCCTGCCCACACAATACAGACGCTGGCCGAGTGAGTGGGGCGCGCCGCAGGGGCAGGGAAGGGTCAGACAGTGTGAGTGGGGCTGGTGAGGGGAGGAGGTAACACTGCAGATTGGCTGCCCATCTGGGCCTAGAAAGAAAGATGTTGCAGTGGGAGAGGAGGAGGCACCCCAGGTGCATGGGCTGCCCCTGTTGAGGTGGCATCACACGCTCCTGCAGCCAGAGCAAGTCCTGCTTGTCGCCTAGCCTGCCTGCCTGCCCCCGCCTGCAGCGCCAGCGCCCGGCCACAGCAGGATGCAGCGTGCGATCACAGCGCGCCCAGCAGGACCCGCTGCTTCTCAGAGATGCTCGTCTGCCCGGGCAGCTCGGAGCTGGAGGCGCTCAACATCTCGCAGGTGGGCCTCAGGCGTGATCCCCTCACCTGCCAGGCTCTCTATAACCCGGACGTTTCCCAACATTCCATACCGGCTCGCACTGTCGTGGCTCGTGCTGTTGTGGTTGGCAGTGCTGGTGGCAGACCGCAGGGGCCAGCTGGGGTGTTGAAGCACAACGCTGCACAAAAGTTGTGCTGATTGATGCACGTGTTTTTGTTCGTGGCCTGCTCTTTTCCCCACGCTGGCTGCAGGCAGCTCAGTCCCTTGTGCGCCTGCACGAGCCCCTGCCCCCCTCCCGCGTCTCCTATCCAGGCTGCGGCGACAACGCTAGCAGCAGCACCTGCCTGAGAGTGCTGCTCCTGACCCGCAACCCCAAGCCGTCAGTTCGCCAGGTGGGAGGCCAGGACGAGTGGAAATGTGCGGCAGGCAGCACGTGTCGCGAGCTGGGCTGCGCTGCTCTAGACGTCGAAGGGTGGGCGTGCAGGCTGCATTGTAAGGCACACGGCCTGCTCTCGTGCTTCCCCACGCCAGACCCACTACTACTCCCGACACTCCTCAGCTCTGTGCCAACCCGTGCATGGCCTCTTACTTAATCCGTGATGCCTACTATCCTTGCAGATCCTCAACACCAGTGACCTGTTGGCTGAATGCAACAGCTGGCAGCACAGCGACCCAGGCAGCGGCGCGCGCTTTCGAGCCGCCTGCGCCAGCTACCAGACCGGGCCTGACCTGGCAACAAACATGGCAGGTGGGGGAGAGCAGCTAACAAGCAAATGCTGAGTGCAGTCGTACATGAGCATACACCTGCTTCTTGGGGCAGCCTCTCTGGCGGCGGAACATTGCATCTGCAGCACACTGCTTGCAAGCTGGGCAGCCAGTGGGCGCGGGCGCAGGAGGCGCACTGCTGGCTCAATGGTGTGTCACCATGTACGTGTGTTGACATGCAAGCCTGCTCCCCTTCGCTGCTGCAGCTGTGCGGAGCGCCAACGTGATTGTGGGACTGCACGGAGCGTCCCTGGCAAATGCCTTCTTTGCCCGGCCCGGCAGCGCCAGTGAGTGGCGCCCCGCCAGGTGCCTGTCGCTAAGCGTTCCAGCTTGATCGAGCAAGCGCCTGCTTGCCGTGCTCGGCTTCCATCCATGCAGCTTGTTTTAGTGAGAATCTAGGAACAATTACCGGAGATCCAGACAGCCGATGGCTCCTGCCGCTGATGGCTGCTGTGCTGTCATCCTCTGCCTCGCCTCTGCCGCAGTGTTTGAGGTCTTCTCCGCCGGGTGGACCTGGCAGGTGCACCGGCAGTGGCTGGATCAGGAGGCGCGGCCCATGCTGCAGTGGTGGGCACTCACTGTGGAGGTATGAGAGCCGCTGCCAGGAGCCTGGGGGCACCACAGCCTGGGGCCCAGCTGATCCGACTGCTCCACAGCGCGGCTATTGCTTCTGTGTGTGCGAAGCTGTGCCCGCCTCTGGTGCTTGTGGCCGTGGGGATGGAAAGCATCAAATGATAGCCTGCCCCCCCTGCCTGCCTGTGCTGCCGCAGGACCCGGCAGCCTTCAGCCCAGGCGAGGTGGAGGCCACGCTGCTGCCTCACCCCCGCCTCTACAAAGGCGGGCAGGGAGAGAGCAAGCGGCGGCGGGACCAGAACGTGCGGGTGCCCTGGGCGGGGGTTGCGCGGCTGCTGCAGGTAGGTATGCGCTGGGGGGCCCGGAGAGGGCAAGGCAGGTGGGCGTAAAAGAGGAGCCCGGTGGGCTTCCTGTGGGAAGGCGGGGAGGCTCCCCTTGTCCCTGTCTGGGGCTGCACCCTTCAGGGCATGCAACAGAGGGGCCCATGTGCCGCACAAGGGTTGGTTTTGTAAATACAAGACACGCTGCTGCTCCCTGTGGGTGCAGGAGTTTGCGGCGGTGCAGGCGGCAGGCGGCATGGCTGCTTACCTGGCGCGGCGGGAGGCCAAGCAGCAGCCGGTGCACTTCCTCGCCAGGGAGGGAGGGGAGCTGGCGTGGGGCGGCACGAACGACATATTTGGGGGGCCTTTCCCCTGACCTGACGAACAGACACGTATGGCATATATATCCTGGAAGGAGGCAGTGCGGTCGCTGTCCTGGCTTTGCTGTGGTTAGCCTGTTAGCCTTCTCTGTTCACTTGACACCAGGTTGCGATTCACTCCTGAAGGAAGTGACGCTACACGAATGAGAGTCACGGCAGAGTTGAGGTCAGGGGAGCGAGGCTTGAGCGCAACCCACTGCCGCTGATGGGTGGTGGCGGCATACTTGCGTGCCGCTGAGACCCTTCGGGAGCACAGGCGGTGCCAGCTGCAGGCGTGCTGCCATCCGCACCGCTCGGCTCATCAGCCTGCAAGCTGCACAGCTGGCCCAGCCCACCCTGCTTCAGCCCTTACTCTGAACCCCTAGTCAGCAGCGCGTTCACAGTGTGTGAGTATGCGCTCCAGTGCATGCAACAACTGAGGAGAGTGGGCAGTGCCCAGAGCAGGGGAAAGGGGAGGTGGGAGAGTCAGTGGCAACTGAGCAAGAAAGGGTCAGATGAGAGAGGGTGGGAGCTTGGAGCAGCAACACGTGGGTTTGGCAAGCAGCACAGAGAGCTTCGAGCAAAGAGAGAACAAGCAAGCATGAGAGCAAGCAAAGCAGGCAGCGGGAGGGAGGGGCAGAGTGGTAGCAGCACACGTGCGAGCCGGCAGCCTGCAGGCGACACGCTGGCGGCGTGCCCAGCAGGACATTTCGTCGCCTTGCCGAGGTGCCACCACCAATCCCTGGCTGCCCAATCAACGGCCGCCGCTGACGAAATCGCGGCGCCGCCCGCTGCCGCCCTCGTGCTGGTCGTAGCTGCTGCCGCCACCCGCGGCCCGCATGCCGCCGCCCTTGCCAATGTCGTCCAGTGCACCCTTCTTCTTGCCCCCACGCACGTCGGAGAGGAAGGCGTCCAGGCCAAAGGGATCCGCCTCCTCCGCCTCCTTCTCAAACTGCGCAGCCAGGGGAGGCAGGGGGACGGCAAAGGCAGGGACAGGGTGAGCCGCGGTGCAGGTGCAGCTGGGGAGCAGGCAGGGCAGGCGCACGGCAGGCAGTTGGTTTGCACACGCTTGGCTCGACTGCCCGCTGCGCTTGGTAAGATGAAGGAAAGCAAAGCCAGGGCAGCCACACAGCACAGCACAGCGGGGCACCGAGGGGATGCACCGCCCAGCCAGCCGGCTCCTGCCGCCCGCCCACCCGCCGCCCCCGCCTGCAAACCACCAGCACCGCTGGCCCAAGCGCACCTGCACAGCGCCGCCCTCGCCTCCCTTCCCATAGTCTGCTCCTGTGAAGCCCTTGTCTGGCTTGAAGCGGGCAGTGTTGATCTCGCCCTCGCCGCCCTCGCCGCCGCCGCCGCCGCCGGAGGCAAATGTCTCCTCGCCCTGCCGGCTCTGCAAAGCCAGAGAAGGGGAAGGGCCGCTGAGCAGGCAGGCGGGCAGGTGATGTGGTGTACACATGCTGTGTTGTCGGATGGCAAGAGGACGAGGCAGGCAGTGCAGGCAGGTAGGCCAGACGGCGCTGTGCACCCCTGGGCAGCAACTGTACATACTTGCTTTGCCTGCACCCACCGCACCCCACCCCACCACCATCTGGACCCCATCAACCCAACCGAAGCTGTGCTCTGGCAGTTCTGCTCAGCCTGCAAAACCGCGGCGTGCCCTAAGGTTGTGCTGAACACCGAAGGCCCAACAAACTTGCACCCAGCAACGCACCCTGTGCTTTTACTCAACCCGGGCTGCAAACAGCGGCTGGCCGCAGTGCTCGCCACTGCCTGACCCCACCCCACCACAAGACTCCAACTAGAGTTGTACCCACGCCCACCTTGTGCTTGAACAGCTCCGCCCGGTCTGCAAAGAGCGGCTTGTCGTAGAGGTTGTACGAGTCCTCCGCCCCCATGCCCGCGCCCCCCAGCCCCGTGTCCTGGTTGAACAGCCGCTGGTCGTACATCGCCTCGCCGCCGGTGACCTGCAGCCAGGAAGAGGGAGGGCGGGGAGCAGAGGAGGCAAGGAAAGAGGATGTGAGGGTGTCCTGGTTGAACAGGCACCGTTCGTATGGCCGCGGGCGCACACGCACACGCACGCACACAAGCGCACACACGCACACACATCATGTCCCGCCACCTCCTTGGAGACCCACCTTGGCCATGCCCAGCGCAATCTTTTCGGAAATGTCGCGGTCGCGGTCGCGCGTCAGCTTGCTCTTCTTGAAGCCGTGAGCCTCGCGCGACTCCAGGCGCCGCTCGCGCTCACGCTCCCTGCAGGCAGGAGGCACGCGGGTGCATGCGGTTGCGGGCAGGAGGGTCAGAAGGGTGGGGCGCAACGCAGGCAGAGCCGAAGTATCGCCAGCAGCGTCATCAACACAGAGCCGCTGTGCAGGACAGCTCTCGGCTGCCACTCGGCTGGCAGCACGCCCTCCATATAGCAGCAGGGCTGCACCGACGGGGCCCTCAACCTCTGCCCAGCGTTGCCACACACCAGCTTGATGTACTGCCCTGCTGTCTCTCCTTCAGCAGCACCTCGTCCGCTGCTCCCTGCCTCAGCTCTTCAAAGCTCTTCAGCCCTCTCCCCAAACCCGGGCAGCCCCCCACCTGCGCCGCTCCTCGCGGATCTCCTCCCGCTTGCGCCGCTCCTCCCGCTCCGCCTTGCTCTCCCGCTCCTTGTCGCGATCCTCCCGCAGGCCCCTGTCCCGAGCATAGTCCTCCTCAAACTCCTCCCGCCGCTTGTCCCCACGCCCGCCGCCACCCCGCCGGGGTGCCTCCTCGTCTGACGACACGTCCATGTCGCGCCCGCCGCCCGCTGCCGCTGCGGGCACGCGGCCCTCGCCGCGCGCCGCCGCCACGGGCGCCGCCGCCGCTGCAGCCGCCCCAGCTGGCGCGCCGTCCATGCGCTCTGAACACGGTGGGGCAGAGCATGGGGGCGGGCAGGTGAGCATGGGGGCTGTGCGCGGCAGGCAGTGCGAAAGGCACGATGCCCTTGCTGCGTCCGAGTACACTCGCCAGCTGTCAACTACCTCACAGAGCTGCTGCGCAGCTGCTGAGCTGCAAGGCTGCTGTGCACTTGCAGAAGAGCAGCAGGCCCCCACTTCCACACTCCCTGCCCCACGGCTTCCAACTGTGCTGCCCACACCACCTGCTGCTCCTGTCCCACCCACCCGACGCCACCATGCATCTCACACCTCCTACATGTCCATGTGCGCTTTCAAGCACCAGCTCACGCAGCTCCCCCTTCCGCACCCCCCATAGATACATTCATTCATTCCCAGATACCAGCTCCATCTGTGCTATGCATACGCGCACACACGCGCCCCACCCACCTGCCACTCCCCCCATGCGGTCCATGCGCGCCTTGAGCGCCAGCTCCCGCAGCTCCCGCTCCTTGCGCTCCTTCTCCCGCGCCAGCAGCTCGCGCTGCATCTTGCTGCGCGCCTCCACCGCCGACCGCGCCTTCTGCTCAGCAATGTACAGCGCCTCTGTGAACTTGGCAAACTGGTCGTTGATGGCCACCTCCTGCAGGCCGCGCCCGTCCGCCGCCAGGCGCTTGTCCAGGGGGATTGTGTAGCCCTGCAGGGAGGGTGGTGGTGGGTGGTGGCGGGGGAGGCGGCGAGGGTGAGCTTGGTGCGAGGTGGGGCGGGGGGCGTCGAGACGAGGCCGGGTGCAGGTGGCACCGGCGCTGGGCAGGGCAGGCCCAGGCTGCAGGCGCTGAGCCGCTGGTGGAGCACCGGCACACAGGCAGACCTCATCTGTGTTTGATGCCCACCAATCTGCAGCGACGACCCGCCCTGCCACGCCCAGCCTCGTCCCACCCCGCCGGCAACACAACCCACCCCGGCTGCCCCGCCCTGCCCAGCCAGCGCCCCGGCCGTCCCCGCCCACCTTGCTGTTCTTCCAGTTGGAGATGCAGGGCGGGATCTTCCAGTCCTGCTGGTCCTTGACCGTCATGGGGCGCGGCGGGGAGTGCATCACCGGCACAGGCGGCGACCCGGGCCCGCGTGGCACCTGCACACACGTGGTGGGGAGGTGGGGCAGGGCGGCAGCGATTAGACTAGTAGCCCCCACGCCCATGCCCTCACACAACCCCCTACACACACTCATGGAGCAGGCTTAGCTGGCAGTAGGGCAGGCAGCAGTGGGGCTGGCTGTCAGTGAGGCTGGCGGCAGTATGGTACCCCCGCTCCCTCCCTGGACCTTGGTATGGTACCCACCCTCCATCCGGCCATTCCTCCCGCCCTAAACGACACGTTAAACCAACACGCACTTTTACAGCTCGGAACTTGGGCGGTTCTAGTGGGTCTATCGGCATGTCCTGCATCTTGATGATGCGGCTGCCGGCCCCGCTGGCATGCTGGGGGCCGCCGTCGGCGGGGGTGTACTTGATGTACTGCGCCGCGCCCGGCTGCTGCGGCAGTGTCTTGGGGTTGACAGCCGCCTGCTTCTTGTCCACGCGAGCCAGCAGGGCAGCAGCCGTCTCCTTTGCCACGCGCTCCACCTCCTCCTCATCAGGCTTCTCCAGGTTCTGTGGGTATGGGGCATAAGCAAGTGCAGGGACGCAGTGAGCGCGAGGGCAGCGGCAGGGCACGGGCTGGGAGAGGCATGGCCACACGGCGGGCAGGGCAGTCAGGAGCCCCTGCATGATCTCGCATTGCTTCCCACTGCATGCTGTGTCAAAATTTGCCACTGAGCGCTGTTTCGGGGAAGCAGCCGACCAGCACAAGCCACCCCGGCACTGGCGCTCACCCCCGACAGCAGCTCGTCGGGCTTCGGCACCAGCGCCTTGTGCGTCGTCTGCAGCCACTTCTGCGCGTTCTTGCTCTGGTTGAGCACTGCATCGTAGTTGATGTCGCCCTCGGCATTCACTGTGAGCGCCAACGTCTGGCCGCCGCTGCCGCCGGCGGCGCCACCCGCCTGGTCGGGCCGGCCCATGTCTAGGGGGTACTGCGCGACGTGGATCTCGGGAAAGGCTCCACCTGCACGGTAAGGCGGCGTGGGCGTGTGTGGGAGCCCTGCAGAGGCCGGAATTGGGCGCAGCGGGGCGTCATGTGCTGTTGCCGGCACCCGCGCCCGCTCACCGTCGCCATAGTCCTCCAGTCGGCGTGGAACGAAGCCCTGGCGCTTGCCGTAAGTCGGCGGCTCCTTCATTGTGCGGGCTGCCTGCTGAGTGGCGGTGTTCTCGCGGGGGGCGGGGGCGTGCTCCCGCGTGGGGGCGGGCAGATGCCCCAGGACCGACGCCATGGCGTCAGAGCCCTCGAGGGCTCTCGGCACTGGCCTCGGGCAGCTGGGCCGCAGTGATGGGCGCCTCCGCTGGGCCTGATTACAGTGAGCACACCTGGGAGTCGCCGTAAATCACTGCATGGGCGACACGGGCAGAAGGGAGGTGAGTTGCAGCGTGCTGCGTGAACCCCCAAAGCACGCCAAACATTTCCTCTCTATTGCCCCTCTCTGCAGCATGCCTGCAGTCGGACCAGCGATCAGCCCACTCGAGAGCCGCGCTCAGCCTGCGATCGCTGCGTGAAGCGCCTCCGCCTCCTTTGACTGGCCTTTCCGGCAGCCCAGCAGTCGCAGGCACCTGTTTGCAGCACCGTGATCACACCAGCAGCGGCACACAGCGGCCTGCAGCCCACATGAGCAACCCCTTTGCCACCAGCAGCCCTCCGCCGGTGTTTGGCGAGCAGGCCGCGCTGTCGGCGCCCGTGGGGGGAGCCTGGGGGGCGGCAGCCACCCCCCTGGATGACGAGGAGGACGAGCCTTTCACTGCAGCGCACCTGGCGGCGGCCAACCAGGCGGCGGTGCCGGCGGTGGGGAGCGCGGCTGCGGCGCAGCAGCACACCACGCTGAACTTCACACGTGCGTGGGGAATCAGCAAGGAGATACAATTGAGGAGGAGGAGGAACTGATTGCTGAGCCAGGGGCAGTGCTGCTCATTGTACAGCAGAAGAGCCTCGGTTCGCTCCCTGCACAAAGCACCCTTGCATTGTGTTCCCGCACCTCCAGCACCCAAGTACAGCCTGTGGGCGACTGCTTCCCATGCATGCAGAGTCCACAGCAGCGCCGCCATCCTCCTCGGCACTGAGCGGGCGCGTGGGGCAGCCCGCGCCGGTTGCAGCACCCGTGTCGCCCGTGCCCCGCGTCGGCTCCGCACCAGACGCCGCGCTGCTGGCGGGCAGCCCGGGGCCCAGCGCGCCGCTGGGCGGCGCCGGCGCCGGCGGCACGGCGGGCGGCCCTGCAGGTGCCCCGCAGGAGGACCCCTCCCGCTACGCCTTTTACAACATCAAGCGCTACCGGGGGCTCTTCAATGTGGACACCACCGATGTGCTGGCCCGCATGTTCAGGGCGGTGCTGCTCTTCTTCAAGGGTGACTTTCTAGAGTACACGGACGACAACCCAGACCTGTGAGTGGGGGTCTGCAGGGCAGGGGAGGCGGACGGCTGTAGGCGTGAAAGAAGAGGAAGGCAGCTGATGGATTGGGGAGGGGAGGGAGGGCAGCTGGAAGTTTGGCGGGGGCTGCAGGCAGCTGAAGGGTTGGTGAGGGGAAGCAGGCAGGGAATCACGCCTGCTGGACGGAGGGGTTCGCCTGGAGGCTGACTGACTGGCTTATTGGGCACGAGTGACAGCCAGGCAGAGAGGCTGCTCTCATGTAGATCAGAGAAAGCACCGCTTGGAAAGTGGCAGCCCAGCAGAAGAGCGCCAGCGGCAGTGCAGAGCGTGGGGCCTGCTGCTCTCCCGCAACTTTGTCCTTGCCTGCGCCTGCACCAGCATGCTGCTCCCCTGCTGCGCATGACCCTGTTCTTGGTCCTGCCCTGCTCCCCTCACCCTCCTGCCTCCCTTTGCCTTTGCTGCCCTGCTGCCCGCTGCAGCTACGGTCCCTTCTGGGTGGCCACCACCCTCATCTTTGTGTCCGCAGCCGCCGGCAACCTGGCCTCGTACATCGACTACCAGCAGCGCAAAACGCCAGGCAAGCCCCTCCTGCCGTTGTGTCCACCTGGGCCTGCAGGCCTGTGCGCTGGGAATGCCTTGTCACACACTTTGCACGGACATGCCGCCCCACGCTCGCCCTGGCCGGCAGCAGCTGTCTGGGCCCGTCATGAGTTCTTGGGCCGTCCGCCTCCCTTCACCCTGCCTGCCTGCCTGATCCGCCTTGGCCTGTCTGCCCACCCTGCCCCTGCCTCCCTCTCCCTCCCCCTGGCAGGCGACGAGTCCCACGGCAGCTGGTACTACGACGTGGACAAGGTGGGCGGCTCCTTTGGCATCTTCTACGGATACGTCGGCGTGGTGGGCCTCGTCCTCTACCTCATCCTGCGCTGGTTCAAGGCGGGCACGCGGCTGGCGGCGGTGTGGTGCGTGTACGGTGAGCGGGGGCACCTTGGGTGCGCAGGGTCAGCCTTGGGCTGCGGTCGGGCACAGGCTGCAGCTCCAGTCGTGCGCACTGGCTGTTGCTGTCCGTTGGCATGCCACCAGAGGTTTCATCGCATTCTTGCACCCTTGCCTTTTCACCCCCATATGGCAAGCCCAGTGCGCTGACCGGTTTCACCCGTCTGCCCACTGTGGGCACTGAGCTGCCCTCCTGAGCCCTCCCCTGCTTCTTCTTACACCACACCTCGCCACGCCTGCCCGCCCCGCAGGCTACGCCCTGGCTGTCTTCATCCCCATGGCCCTGGTGTGCGTGGTGCCCCTGGAGAGCGTGCGCTGGGCGGTGGTGGGTGCAGCCACCCTCACCTCTGGAACCTTCATCATGCTCTCCCTGCGCCGCCCCATCCACGAGGCTGCGGGCGCCAAGGTGGGGCGGGTGCAACCGCCAGTGGGGGGGCAGTGCTGGGTTGGCTGGCTAGCTTGCTGGCGGTAGCACCCACGGTTTGGCAGCTGCTTCTGCGCCGTGTCTCACCTAGCGCTGCATTCACGTGTGTGGGCAGCTTTGAGTCTTGTAGATGCAACGTGCTCCCGGCAGCACAGCCTGGCTACGGCCAGCTCCTCAGTCGGATGGCCGTGCTTTTGGAAGCACTAGCACACCCGCCCCGCACTCCGCTGCTGTCCTCGCATGTGCAGGCGGTACCGCTGTACCTCGTCATGATTGCGGCGCACATGGGCCTGGGGCTGGCCCTCAAGCTCTATTTCTTCCGCTACCCAAAGTTGGCTATGCCTTGAGCGCACCGGCTGGCGTGCGACCCCGGCTTTCTCTCCACAACGCGCCCTGTGCATTTCCCACGCTGTATCTTCTGTTTTGTAAGGATGGGGCACCGCCTCCTCCCTCGCCTGTAGCCTCATGCATTACACACAAAAGAATGGTAAATAGCAGGTAGCAGCTGGAAGCATGGCTAGTAGCGTGGGGGTGGTGGGTCTGGAGCGCTGGCTCAAGCCAGAATGAAAGCCGGGAGCGGACAAAAGGCGGCAGGGTGGGGGGGCCACAGAAGTGCAGTGCAGCAAGGGGCAACCTGAGAGGGGAGAAGCATGGAAGGGCATGTGCAGAGAGGGATGGAGCGGTACAGCAAACAAACAGAGAGGAAGCACGGAATGGGGCTCGTACGGTGCGGGAAAAAAAGGGGTGCGCGATGCGGGCTGCGTCAGCAGCAGGCGGCTGGAGAAGGTTGGGGGCTCAGTGTCGGGTACAGCTAGGGGGCGGTTACAGAAAGGCTTGTTTGGGCGCATGGGCGACAGGGTGGGAAAGGCAGCCCGGAGGCTCACCTGAGTGAGGCGTCAAAAGCGTTGGTTTTGAATAGAGGCGGGCAAGGCAGGCCTGGTGCCAGGGGCGTTGAAACCTGCCGGTACCCTACGCTGCCGGCGCCTGCTCACGTGCACGGATGGTTGCCAGGGCCTTCATGATTGCGGCGTGCATGCTGGGGGTGGCTGCCACGATGCCCCCGTTGAGGAAGGGGAAGAAGCGGCCCAGGGTGAAGTCCAGCGGGTTGCCCAGGGCATCAGTAATGACTGCGCCCGCCTCCTGCGCGGAGGGAGGGCAGCGGGCACGGGCGGGGGCAGGGGGCAGGCAGGGCAGGCGGTGAGCAGGGGGGCAGCCGCGCAAGGGTGGGCGCTGCCCTGGGCACTGCCCGCGCCCGTTCATCTTCCTCCCTTGCCATGCCTGGCCCAGCCGGCAGGGGGACGCCTCCCCGCATACATGCCTCCTTCCCGCTCCTCCTCCCGCTGCCCCCCCGAATGCAGAATGACCCCTCCCGGTGGCACGGCCCCATCTCTTATCCACAACACCTCCCCATGTTCCAGCCACCTCGCCTCCCCCCTCTCACCCCTGCCTGCAAACCATAGCCCTCCCTACCTGCAGGATGATCACTCCGGCGGCATGGTCCCAGATCTTCTCGCGGTAGCTGGGGTCGGGGAAGCGCATGAAGATGGAGGCGTCGCCGCGGGACAGCGCGCCTGCACGGCGGGACCGGAGGGTAAGGTGGGGAAGGGTTGAGGGAAAGAGTGCGGGAGTGAGGGACGGAGGGGAGGCATTGCCACTGGGCAGGGCGCCTGCAGGGTTGCGTTACAGGCAGGGCTTTGACGCTGATAACGAGTGAGGAGGGGGTACTAGGCGACGAGCCCGGCCTGGGCAGGCGCTTGGTAGGCATGGCGGGGCGTGGCAGGCGGGGTGGGACTAGAGAGAGGGCGAAGAGCAGCCGCAGGTGAGGGTGGCACGGCTAGCTGCAACCGGTGTGTTGTGCTTTGCATGTGCCCAGCAGCGCTCACCATACTTGGCCTGGCTGTCCAGCCGCAGGGAGGACCGCACAATTCCCACCTCGGCTGCAGGCAGGGACGGAAGAGGGGCAGACGGTAAGGCTCAGCCATGCCAGCGCAGCATGCGGGTGGAGCAAGCGCTCAAGGAGAGAGCAAAGGTAAAGCACGGCGCCGTCCCTGCTGGCTGGGCCTTGTGCAGCCCAGGGCACTGGTCCTTCCCCTGCCCGCAATGCTCCCTCCCGGCCACATTGCCCCCCACCAGAAATGCACTCTGTGCCCCAGGGACCCCACTGCACCACATCACCTCGCCCTACCCCCCTGGCTCGGATGCGTCGCCGCCCATTGGCCACCCCACACCACCAACCAGGCTGCTGGGCAGCCCGCCCTACCTCCGATGGCCTGAGCCAGGCCGTGGTTTGAGTGCCGCGCCTCAAACGACTCCATGTACCGCACCTGCAGTACAGCCAGCCAGGCGGTACAGTCAGTGGCCGGCCGGCATGCAGGCAGCAAACAATGGCACGAGTGCAGGGAGGTGGCATGTACAGCGCAGCACAAGCCTAGCACCAGCACGCCTGGTCCATGGGCAGGGCGTTGTGGTGGTAGAAGCACTGGGTGGGGCAGCGCAGCACAGCACAGCACAGCACAGCACAGCGCAGCGCAGCGCAGCACAGCACAGCACTGCACAGCACAGCGCAGCGCAGCACAGCACAGCACAGCGCACCTGGTCCATGGGCAGTGAGTCGTTGCAGAAGATGCGCTCGGTGGGCATCCCGTTGAACAGAGGGCCCGAGTAGGCGCCCTGCAGTGGAGGGAGGGCATGGGAGGGCCAAAGCAGGCAGGCAGCTAATCAGTGTTGAGGGGCCAGTCGCGGTTGTGAAACATGTCGTGGTCAATCTTTGAAATCTCAGCTCATTCACTCTTCTAAGGAAAGTGTTGCTTTAACTTGACCAGTGGCGAAGCAGAGGCAGAAGGCAGCACAGTCGGGCGCCGTGACCGGGCAGCGTTGGTTTCGCCTGAGCGGTGCTCATGCAGACGCACCCATGTGCCGCACGTGTGGATCAAGTGCTGCTCTCACCTGCCCCTTGGCAGCCACAAACATGGTGCCCACGGTCTCATCCGAGAAGGAGCGCCCCGCCTGCCCCTCGTCGCAGTCCTCCTCGCTGATGGCGTACTGGGGCAGGTTGGGGCAGCCCAGCACGCCCAGCACCACCTGCCGGCGGGCGGGTGGGGGGTGAGGAAAGGGCAAGATGAGGTGAGTGTGGTGGGGTTACATGAGGTTGCATGAGGTGCGCGAGGTTGCATAGGGTGGCCAGGTGGGAGGAGAGGCCCAGACCGCAATCACACATGTCCACACCTCAACCCCTCATGGCGCCGCCCCACTCTTCGCACCACAACCTCTCCCTGCTGCAGCAGCATGCCCAGGCAGGCAGCGTACAATTCATGCCCACAAAGCCGCCGCCCCTGGAATGCATCACACAAGCTGCCACCCACCTCTCCCTCCTGCAGCATGCCCAGGCAGACGGCGTACTGCCGCATGCCCACAAAGCCGCGCGTGCCGTCGATTGGGTCCAGCACCCAGTGCCGCCCCACGCCGCCGCCCTCGCTGTTGCCGGTGTCAATGAGGTCCAGAATCTCCTCGGGTGTGAGGTGAGCCTCCTGCAGGTGTGATCAATAACCAACATCAAACATCGATGACTCAAAGGAATGGCAGGGGCCAAGGAGACAGGCGGTGGTGCGTCTAAAACAAAGGGCCGCATGCTGTTGGCAGGTACAACGGGTGATCTCAAGGCATCTCCAGCCCAGCAGCCCTCCCGCCGGCCCGCCCTCCCAGCAGTCCACCACCTCCAGCAGCACGCTCAGCAGCCCACCACCAATCCCAGCTCCCTGTCCCCACCCCCCCACCTGGGGATACTCCTGTGCCAGCGCTGCATTCACATACTGCGTGATCCCCGCCAGCATGACCGCCCCCTCTGGCTCCCGCAGCTCCTCGGCCGCCTCCTCAGCCACCAGGCTGATCGCCTGCCCCGCCAGCGAGTGGCGCAGGCTCCAGGCCACAAGCGCCTGGGCGCCGTAGTCGGCAATGGTGACGGGGGAGGAGTCGTCCTTGTCGCTGGCGTGCCCGCTGCGCAGCTCCACTTGCACCGCCTGCGTGAGGGGAGAGAGGAGGAGGTGGAGAGGGGAGAGCGTGGGAGGGGAGGACCACGGGTGGGCGACTTTTGTTCAATTGAGCGGGGCAGGCTAGTGCACAGTGAACTGAGCGGGGGCGATAAATAGGGCCGTGTTGTGCGTGGGCGCTCATCATCCAGTGCAACATTGCATCAATGATGTAGATTGACACTCAGCCAGCACTCGCTGCTCCTGGCACGTGCAAGGGAAAGCTCAACGCCCTGTGCCCCCAGCAGGGCACACGCGAGCAGGCTGGCAGGTGTGGTGCCACGTTTTGGGCAGCAGCTTGGGCTGCCACATCTCAGCGCGCAGATGGGGCGCACCCTGTGCTGCCGGCACAGGTGCACGGCGCGCAGTAGCAGCAGCACACAGCCTCGCAGAGCAGCCTTGCTCCTTCGTCTTCCTCCCCTATTTGCAAGCACGGCCCTCAGACCCCGCCTGCCCACCCCAGCTTGCCTGGCAGAGGCGGGAGGCCAAGCGCACGGCGTCCACTGCAGCCTGCACTTCCACTTCATATGTGGTGCCGGGGGCAGCCGGGCCGGGGGCCAGGGGAGCAGCCACGGCCACGACGCTCTGCTGCCGCCGGCCCGCCGCCGCCGGCGCGCCGCGCTGCTGCCACCTGCGCTGCTGCAGCGACTGCGCCGGGTTCTGCCGCTCATGTAGGCGCTGCAGCGCGGGGTGCAGCACCGCCAGGGCGCCAGCACGCGCCGTGGGGCCTGCACTGAGTTGACGAAGTGGCCGCATGTGGGTCACCACTGCGAGGGTGCTGGACGCCATGCTGTGGTTGGTAAATGAAATGTGCTCAGTCGGCGACACTTATTCCACGCTGCCCCGCTCAACGCCGCCCTTCTCCCGCTGAGCTGCCAGCTCGGCGAGGCCATGCTGTGCACGACGCGCGAGGGTAGTCGCCTGCAGGGGTGAACCCGAAGCCCCAAGGGCCCTCCTGATCGATCAGGGAGTCAGGGCGGTGCACAGGCACAAGGGCAAGGCTCCCACCGACTGGCACCGCGAAAATATGCAGGCCTCCCGGGCCCTGGAGCAGCTGGCCGCTCGGGCCTTCAGCACTAGTGCTGCTGTGCAGGCAGCAGTGCCCGCAGTGGCCGCAAAGCGCGGGTTCCTGGCCCAGCTCCTCGGGTCTGGCTCGCGCATCGACGTGCCTCTGACGGACGCCCTGCCGGGTGTGGTCATCCCAGATGCCATCCCCGCGCCTACCACCGCCCCCACGACCCAGCTGACCCAGCTGGCCAATGGAATGACCATTGCGACGGAAAACACGCCGGGCTCAGTAGGTTTCGGGGGACATGAGGCACGCGGATGTCAACCCTGATGGGCCGGGGAGCGCGCGGGCCTCAAGGGTTGTGCCGCCGCTGCCACTGGCCCGCCTGTTTGCAGGGCGCCACCGCCACTCTGGGCATCTACATTGACAGCGGCAGCGTCTACGAGAGCCCCGCCACCACAGGTGCAACTGCAGCTGTAATTGCGCAGTCTGTGATGTGCAGCAAGGAGGGGCCGGGCTGCAGCGGCAGGCAGCCAACTTTGGTTGTCCCCAGCAGTCATTGCAGCGGTCCTGGCGGTGATAGAGAGCGATCGACTGAGCTGGTGCTGCCTCCCTGCATGCACTTGCTCTCTCCAATGCCTTGTGTCGCAGCCGCTGCCATGTAGGGTCACCTGCAGCACCCGACCGCTGCCCGCTGCTTCACCCTGCCCGACTGCCTGCATGCCTGCCGGTGCGTGCTGTGCATTGCAAACCTTTCCATTTCAATGCCCTTCACGTTTCACTGCCAGGCGTGTCCCACCTGCTGGAGTACATGGCCTTCAAGACCACCAAGTCGCGCACCCACCTGCGCCTGGTGCGGGAGGTGGAGGCCATGGGCGGCAATGTGCTGGCATCAGGTGCGCAGGGCAAGAGGGGCAGGGGGTAGCGGGCAGGT
This sequence comes from Micractinium sp. NFX-FRZ, assembly GCA_029339195.1. NCBI lineage: Eukaryota > Viridiplantae > Chlorophyta > Trebouxiophyceae > Chlorellales > Chlorellaceae > Micractinium > Micractinium sp. NFX-FRZ. The sequence continues at coordinate 80,478 of JAPTJF010000264.1, forward strand.
GGGGCGGGGGAGGCGGAAGCTGCGATGCAAGTGCACAGTGACTGGCTTGCCGGCAGTCGTACGGCTGGATGTGCCAATTGTTTCGCCAGCGTGCCTGCTGTGGTCTGGGTGTGCCAGAGCGAGGGGGCAGCACGCGCAGGCCCGACGGACCGGCATGCGTCCCATGTCTCAAATCAGGCAGCGGCGGCAACAACAGCAAAGCGCTGCCGCACTGCACCAGGCACTGCCAGCCGCAGCAGCCTGCGTTGACAGGCTCAGCCGGCTGCGGTGCAGGCAGCAGCAGCAGCAGCAAAGCTGAGTTGCGGCCTGTCTGGCTGCCCCCACCTGCCGACCCCTGCCTTCCCAACTGCCACCCCCTGCCGTCCAAGCCTGGCTCTTGCAGCCTCCCGCAGGCAAATGTGGGTGACCAGCGCACTCAAAGCGCTATCCCTCTGTCTGGCCCCTGCAGCCTCCCGCGAGCAGATGGCGTACAACATTGACACCAGCAAGGCCACGGTGCCCGAGGCGCTGGAGCTGCTGGCCGACGCCGTGCTGAACCCCAAGTTCCAGTCGTGGGAGGTGGCGGAGCAGGTGGGGACAAGAGGGCGGGGGTGGGCAGGTCGGGTTGAGATGAGTCGAGGTTGAGGTGAGAAAGATGTTGCGGGAGGTGGCGGAGCAGGTGAGGGCGAGCAGGTTAGGAAGTCGGAAGGAGATGCCTGCCAGGGTGGTGGCCACGGTACTGCGTGGCGGAGGGCGGTGTGGAGAAGCCCAAGGACACCGGTTTGTAGCACGGACGGTTGAAGGGCAACCCATTCCCAGCACCGACGGCAACAGTTCAACAACTCTCATCTGTGCCTTCATTTCTTGGTGCACACACACACATTTCTCAGCACTGACGCCACCAATTCAACAAATTTGTTGAAACTTCATTTCTGCCTTCATTTCGGCGTGGTGTGCAGATCCGCAAGATGGAGGCGGACGTGAAGAACCTGAAGGACAACCCGCAGACCACGCTGCTGGAGGGCCTGCACTCTGTGGCCTACAGCGGCGGGCTGGGCCGCCCCCTCATCGTCCCCGACGGCTGCCTGGGCGGCCTGAACGCGGGTGCGTGCGTTGGTAGGGGTGGGGGCGGGCAGGCGCAGCAGCAGCTCCTCTCCGTTGCCCCCTGTTGCTCACTCTTGCTCTCACTTCCCCAGGAAGACGCGCTGCCTGACTTGTATGCCTCAACAAGCTGGCCTTTTTTACCCTCCTCCGCTTTCACCCAACTCACCGCTCTTTGCATGTTCTGCGCCCCCCACCCCCTGCCCTGGTCTACTCCCACAGACGTGCTGGCCGAGTTCTACGCCGCCAATTACACCGCCCCCCGCATGGTGCTGGCGGGCGCGGGCGTCGACCACGCGGAGCTCGTGCGCCTGGCGGAGCCCCTGCTGGCGGGCGCCCCCACCGCCGCGGGCGCCGCTGGCGAGCCGGGCTCCTCCTACGTCGGCGGCGACTGGCGCCAGTTCAGCGCCTCCCCGCTGACTCACGCCATCCTGGCATTTGAGTACCAGGTGCGGGCTTGGGACCTGCATGTATCATGTCCTTGGCTTGTGTGATGAGCGAGGCAATTGTCCTGTCGTTGCCGCATCCTGACGCGGCATCCCATGATGGGGCGACCGCCAGCGTTGCTACGAGACGCGGCGCCGGGCAGTTAGATGCTCTTTTGATGATCATGCTGCTGTGATGTTTGACCTTCTTCTGCCCCACCTCTTCCTTGATCGTCTGCAGGGCGGCTGGCGCGACGTGAAGGGCAGCGTGGCCATGACGGTGCTGCAGTACCTGCTGGGCGGCGGCGGCTCCTTCTCCGCGGGTGCGCCGCTGCCTGCACGGCTGTGGGGGACAGGGGGCTGCCCTGGCATCACAGCGCAGCACGACATGCACCGATTTCACGCCCAGGGGCGCATTCTTTTGAACTGCAGCACAGCTGCCTCCCAGAAGTGCAACAGTCTCTGCCCTCATCCCACAATGTCTCAAGCCCGCCTCCCCTGCCCCCGCCCTGCCTCCCCCCCCCCCCCCCCCCCCCCCCCCCCCAGGCGGCCCCGGCAAGGGCATGCACTCCCGCCTGTACACCCGCGTGCTCAACGCGCACCCCTGGATGCACAACTGCACCGCCCTCAACTCCATCTACAACTCCACCGGCCTGGTGGGCATCTTTGCGTCGGCGGAGAGCGGCCAGGCGGGGGACATGGTCGACGTGCTGTGCTCCGAGATGCTGGTGAGCGGGCAGGCGGGTGGGGGGGCGGCAAGTGTGGGCTGCCTGCTGTGTAGAGCATTGACCTGAGAGGTTGAGAGGCTAGTATCCTGGGTGTGCCGTGCTCCGAGATGCTGGTGAGGAGGGGGCCCTGCTGTGTAGGGTCTGGTAGGTCTTGCGGTGGAGCGGGAGATTGAGGGGATGATACGTTGGGCCTGCTATCTTTGCCAGCATTGTCAAGGGCCTGAGTACCGCATGGCCCCGGTTGTCCCTGCCTTAGCGTGCCGGCTGCCGAGCTAGCGCACCGTTCATCCGCCCATGTGCCCCATTGCAACCTTTGACTGCTCCACTGCTGTGGGCGCCTCCCTCCCATCACACAGGCCGTGGCCAAGGGCGTGCCCGAGCCTGAGCTGGAGCGCGCCAAGGCGGCGGCCGTGAGCAGCGTGCTGATGAACCTGGAGAGCCGCGCGGTGGTGGCGGAGGACATTGGGCGCCAGGTGCTCACCTACGGCCACAGGTGCGTGCGCAGGCAGAGAGAGAGGGCGAACCACGCGTGGGGTGGTGGCAGTGGCAGGAGGCCCTGGGGACGGGCAGGCGGTGGCAGGGGGGATATCGGCCTGCCAGGTGCCAACCTCCGGCCACAGTTGCATGTGAGGAGGGCGATGGCTCGTCACTGTGACGGGTATCTTGTTGGAACGAAGCTGTTTTTTTCTTGCTGATGTGTGCGTTTGGTTGTGTGTTGTGCAGGAAGCCGGTGGGCGAGTTTGTCAAGGAGATCCGCGGGCTCAAGGCCTCCGACCTGAGCGCCGCCGTGACCAAGCTGCTCAAGACGCCGCCCTCCATGGCTGTGCTGGGAGACATCGCGCACGTGCCGCGCTACGATCAGGTGGCCAAGCGCTTTGGCTGAGCTGGCGGCGCGCTGAGCTGGCACAACACCGTTTTGGCGGGCGGGAGCCAAACTAAAAGGGCGCAGCGCTGCCGCTCCGGCGTCTGCCTGCCTGCTGCCCGGCGGTCGGTCTGGCCATGCCCATGCCGGTTGTTTTGTTGGTAGCACGCCACGCATGTTCGCACAAGAGGCTTTGTGGCTTGATGCCCGCTGCCTCGCCTCCCCTCCTTCCCACACTGACGCAACGTGCGGCAGGGCATGTGCCCTGGGGCCCGGCTGATGCCGACGCTCACCACCCGCCTGCCCTCCTCTGTCGCCTTGCTGAGCACTGCACGCCCCCGCGCCTTCTTCCCCTGCTCGTCCTCCCTCGCTATTTGTTCGTCCCCTGGGGGGTTGATGCCTCTCCTTTGCTGCCGACAGTCTTGTTACACACTTGAGCCACCGCCACAGGCACGAAACAGCTGTCGGGGGCCGACAGAAAAGAAGCGGAGCGGGGGGAGGAGGAGGCAGGCATGTTGGGGCATGGGACTGGATGTCGGCGGAACGCATGGGCGCGAGGGGGGGGGCTGGAAGAAAGAAGAAACAGAATGTGGGGCGCAGTGCTGAGGGTGCGGGCAGCCAAGGGAGTGGGCGAATGGCCGCTCATGGCGGCGTTACAGAGGGTCGGTGGGATGGGGGGCTTATGCTACAGATGGAGCAGTCAGGGGAGAGCTGAGCAGACGTGTACACGTATACAGGGGACAGGGGGGCTGCACATCCCGGGCAGGCGCGTGCCGGCTGGCCAGGTATCATGCCAGCCAGGGTCTCGTGGCACGGTGCTGTGCTGTGCTCAGGGGTTTGCGGGGAGCAGCGGCGTGTTTGAGCGCCCTGCCCAGCACTGACCAGCGCCGCCCTCTCTGCGGGCCTCCTGGCATCCACAGCTGGCAGGTTCAGGCCCCGCGTGAACCACAGCAGGCCTTGAGGCCAAACCCTGGGACTGCCTCCGCACAGGTTGAGCTTGGACTAGGCAGGTTCGCTGTTGGGCACGCTGGGCATCCATCAGGTCGAGGCTGCAGTTGCACCCAAAGTCGGGCTGCCCAGCAGCTGGGAGCTAGGCAGGCAGCTTAGTAGCCCGTGTAGTCTGCTTGGTCTCGGTCCATCATGCTGCACATGAGACAGAGGACAGTGGCGGGGGGAGGGAGGGTGGGGAAGCCGGTGAGGCAGAGCGAGGGAGAGGCGGGTGATAGTGTTTACAAATAGAGTAAGAGAATGGCCAGGGTACACAAGGGAGCCGAACGGGGAGGCGGCGCGCAGGCAGGAGGAGGCTGCGTTGTGCAAGAGTGAGCAGCCCACGACCCACGTGCCCACCCCACCTCTTGGAGTGCCGCACGATGGCCCGCCCCACCGCGTTGATCCAGTCCTCCTTCTCCTGATGGGGAGCAATGGGACAGCACGGGCAGGAGCAGGGGCGGGCAGGGTGAGTTGCACACAATGGGCGGCGCTGGCAGGCACCCACACACACCATCCCGACATCAGCACCCAAGCGGCATCGCGCCCAGCTTTGCAGCAGTCTGCAGCAGCCCAGCGACAGCAAATCAGGCACCCCCACCACAGCACCCCAGCGCTCTGCACCGCAGGCCTCTGCACCTGCTGCACTCGTCTGAGTGGGCAAAGGCGAACATGCTATGATCGCGTATGGGTGCTGCGGTTCCGGAGCCCCCGAAGCACCCACAACACACCCAGCATGCACAGCAGGGCCAGCACCTTGTCAGAGTCGGCTATGAAGTACATGTTCTGGTCGGTGGTGGAGATCTCGAATGCGTGCGGCTTGTTGATTGCGTCCTCAGCCCCCTTGATGGACAGGCACTTGTTCACCTCGACGATGCCGCGCGGCTGGGTGCTCTGCCGGAGGCATACAGGCAGCGGATGGTTTTGGAAAGGGGCCACATTGCGGAAGGGGTAACGCTAATGAAAGTACACAGAATGGGCACGTGGGGAGTCTGAACGTAATGCGGCGTTGAGCCCTACAAACAGGGTGGCCAAAGTGAATTCCCTGCCAGCCCAACAGGCCGTGCAAGCGGGCCGGCCAGGTGGGCGCCTTGTCTGGTGAACAGGCATGCCAGCAATGCGGCACTCACCGGCCCCACTATGTCCGTCTTAAACCAGAAGATCTTGCCGTCCTTGAGGATGAACCACCTGCAATAAAAAGAGCAGCCAGACCAGGATTTGCGCCCAGCACTCCGAACGCGCCCCACAGGCAGGCGCCGCCGCCGCCCTGCCGCCGCTGTGGCACAGCAACGGGACGGCCAGGCCGCCAAGCAGCGAGCTTCACGCACCTTCGCCGCCACGTCTTCATAAACTCGCCTGCAGGGAGGCAGCCGCATTGACGCGCGAGTCAGCGGCAAAGCAAGAGAGGTGGTCCCTGCGATCGCGTTCGGCGAACGCCCGGGGCCCATGCCCCTCCCGCACGCCCAGCTCACCCTGCTTCATCAGCCAGCCGCTGCGCTCCGGTTGCCGCCAGAACTCCACTCCCGTTGCGCTGTTGCGCCCTAGCACCTTGTTCAGGAGCTGTGAGGGCTCCATGGACACAGGTAGGTGCAGGGAGCCGTGAATTTTATGAGCGCGATACAACAGAGGTGGGAAGGACCATACAAGGGAAATCGAGGCCCAGCGGCGGTGTGGCACCTCACAACAACGTCGTGAAGACCTGTCACGACACCAGCCGCGCAGTTTGTGGGGAAGAAGAAGAAGAAGAAGGTGACACGCTTGGGTGACTGGGGGGTGATACGCGACAGCCTGGCTGGCGGCGGCT